>JAWWMK010048489.1:0-10363 GCA_035047105.1 Galeopsomyia nigrocyanea
ATATTAAAAAATTGTCTTATATGGTTTTATACTTTTAAAGGTATGGAAATGTATATTATTTGTATTGATATGTACTTTTTTCTAATATATTGTCAATTAATTATATGTATATATTTGTATTACATTCAAGTTGAGCCTAAAGAGGGTTATGCAAAAATAACCGAAACGTTGCATATAGAAATAAAGTTAACATACTAACATCTATAATTGTTGACTTTTATTAATTTGATCCAGTAAAAACAATCGTTTTTTAACAACAAAAATTATTTTCTTTCCATTGTTAATTTATCAATCGGTGACTCATCATTGAGCCGATCCGAGCGCTAAGCCCCTTATTGCATCGAGCCCTTCAATTACGATAGGGTATGGCAAAGCGATCGGCTATAAAATTCGCTACAGCGTAATCCTCGGGGTGAATACAAAACCAGAGTGTCATAGCATCAGGCGTCAGCCCGTAATGCATTACGTTAAGGGCGTCAAGCAAGCGGTTCTCAACATATATAGGGCTGTATGTCCTGTTTCCGGCCAAGAAGAAGGTAGGAGTGGTTATACCAAATAAACCGTCCCCAGTCGCCGAATTGGGATCTATCAGTAAAGACTTCCCAGTCAAAAAGGACTGGATGAGTCCTGACGGTTTAGAAACATTCGTAGCATATAATGAGATGGTCTTTCGGCTTGCGAGTTTAGCTACAATGTCGGAATAAGCCTCACGTCTGTCCTGATAGGTCATCAGATCATAGTCCGGGACATCACCCTACGGAGGCCAGAATAGGGTTAGTAAAGCCAACTAGCTTGAGATATTCAAGAAGCAGATTAATACTAACCATCATCTGAGGTTCAACCTCCTGATATGGGCAGATTCGTCTTAGATACCGCGCCCCAGTCTTGACAGCACCGCAATGGGCCACCGTAAGCGGCTGAATCTAGTATGATGCATACCAGGTATCCCAGTATGGTCCACCTATTCTATTGTTTATGTAAGAAGGTCCTGACGGAAGCCAATTCGCGTTGAATTCTGGGATTACGAGATACAGGAACGGCGTTTGGAAACTGTTTCAAATAAAAGAAAGACGAGTGAACACGAGAACAATCACGGAAAAATAGCTCACGATGCTCACCAGCAATATCCCATAGGACGAAGTGTCGTATGATGGATTAGTGTACTTGTTGACGATGCCATCCATATTTGTGTTTTGGAGAACTTTTAATACACCTGAAGGATCATCTCCGACCCAATAATTATGCTTTTCTAGTGGAACCTTCCTTTCTCGAGGCGGGGCCTGGTACTCCTCGACTATGGGTCTCATTAGCGGATCACTCGACAAATTAACTAGTGCAATAGGTTCTAAGGAATCTCTACTTGAGGTGGGGCGCTTGTTTTGTCGTAGTGACTAAGGCCATTGCCTGAGGTTCCAAGGCTGTATCCACAGGCTCGGCAGGAGATCCGTATGGAGAGCCTGTTGTAGTGACTAATGCCATTGCCTGAGGTTCCAAGGCCGTATCCGCAGGCTCGGCAGGAGATCCGTATGGAGAGCCTGTCATGGCCTGCTGTGACTCGCATGTGACGAGCGCAGAGCCGACAGGAGAAGGGCACGGCGGGGTCACAGGCGCCTCAAGAAAATCAGACTCGGTGGCTGTCGGCTTAGGAGAAGATAAGTCTTCCCGAGAGTCATAGCCATAGACAAAAACAGCAGTGAACAGGTCATCGAACGACACTATGTCTACTTCTAAATCCCCTGGTTTTTCAAATACAATTCCAGTAGTATAATCAATGGGCACACCCGTCAGCGATGTATGCGAAGAAGGTGACAAATCCATTGCATCATTTAGCAACGCGGTCGACCCAACAAGGGGCTCACACTCCATGGATTCAGAAACAGGAGCATTCGTCAATATACCGGTGGGTTGCTGAAACAAAAAGGTACGTAGTCGTACCGTGCGGGATCCCGAAGTGGATTAATAAAAACATATAATAAATAAACAGATCAAGCGGCTGTATGCAAGTTACCGTTAGTTCCCCGTAGCGGGGAGACCGATCAAGAGCAACGGAAGAGATCTCTATTATTTCTGCAGTATTACAGTCATAGTATGTTCTCAGTTGATCACACATTGCATCAGCAGTACAGTAGTTACGTTCAAGCACCAATACGCTTTTTCTTGCGCTAGAACCACCATATTCCTCAGTAACACCATCGCTGAGAAGAGGATCCATGGCCGGAAAGTAGAGCTACTATCAACAATTCACTCTGAAATAGGAAAGAGCATGTGTTTTAGGCAAAGAACGTGTCGCAAATGGAAACTGTTGAGTATGTTAATCTACTCAGAATTAACTTGCATTAGCAAAATGCGTTGCAGAGCGCGCCACTTTCATAATCAAATTTGTCCCGAGTATAGGAGAAAGCGGTTGGCAAACGGAAACTGCTGAGTATGGTCATCTATTTAGAATTGACGTGAATCAGCAAAACGCGTAGAACGCGCCGTGTCCAAAGTCGGATCTATCATGACCATGGGAGGGAGCAAGTAGTAATAACGAATGCATCAATAAATAGGGCCATATGTCACGCATCCCATATATACAGTCGGTCCAAAGGCATGTAACAACATCGACGTTGCCTCTGCGCGCCTCCTATTTAGACCACACCAAGACTCATAGGACTAAAAGTGCTTACTCAATTTATAGAATTATAGAATGGCGAGTTTTAAAATATAAATATAAACAATAAAGTCATGGGTAATTTCAGTCAAAAACTATTTACTATAAAGTATACAGCATACTAATATTCAAGCACATTATTTACGCCCTGCCTATCCTAAATTGAGCTCGTGAATTCCAATAACAAAAGAAAAAAAACATGAGCTAAATCTTACAGGCAAGTCAGCCTCTCGCTGAAACGAACCCATCGAGTCGATCGTTGCGGCGCAAGCGAAGAAGCCCGCACGATTGTGAAGTATGCTTTCGCGAAGCGCACAGCCTGCGTTGTAGTGCAGCCGATACCCAGCGCCAGCTCATATCATCTTAACAGGGGCGACGCAGAGCTGTGATCACCGCGGAAATCAGCGCGCCAAGGAACTTCGCTGTCACATATCCTCTCTGTATACACGACATTGCACGCTTGTGTATTGCCCTGCGGGCGAGCGCTAGCAGTCGCGAGAGAGTCAGGCACGCACAGGCGCAGTAGCAGCGTCCTCCTATATCTCCGCGCGACATTGAACGCAAGTGCCTTGCCCTTCGGGCTCGCATCTGCAGTCGCACGCGCGCCTATTTTCCCCGAATTTCCACCCCGTTAAATATCTTACAAAAAAATAAGATTGAAGCATAAAATGACAAAAACAAAAAATTTATAGCGAAAAAATCCAAATTTTCAAAAAAACCGAAAACAAAGCTTCCTTCCCAAGGAAGCAATAATAAATGGCTGTTTTTATTTATTTTTCTATTAAAATCCAGGAAATAAATCCAAATATAGGAATGCAATATCGAGAGACAATTGTGAGTACAGCAGTTCCATGATGCGAAGAATAGAAAAATCTGCTGACTAGTAAGATATATCATTAAAATGGTAAAATGAATGAAAAATCATTTAATCGGTTTGATTCTTCTCGGAACTTGTTAATCAATATTATACTTAATTTTAATCTACAAATGAATCTTTGATTGATTCATCCAATTTTTTAAGAAGTACAACGAAAATAATATTTTTAACCCATTTTAATGTGTTTTTTTATAGGAAACAGAAGAAATACTTGCTGATACACTGAATGTAGAAGTATTTCGACAAACAGTCGCTAGTAACGTGTTGGTCGGATCGTATTCTGTTCTATCAAATCAAGGTGGACTCGTACATCCCAAAACATCTGTACAAGATCAAGATGAGCTATCTTCTCTCTTGCAAATACCTTTAGTGGTAAGTAACATTTTCTCTTGACATTTTTGCTTGATAAAGAAGCTTCATTGCAGTGATTTTTTTAAATTTCTATTTTTCTGTCTACGCATTGAGGAACTTACGAGGTCTCAAAAAGCGATTTTTATGTGATTTCTATACGTTTTTATGCTGAGTATCTGAATTTTCGATATATCTGTTCTTCAAATTACAAAAAATATGAAAAGTATTTTTTTTTCATGACAAATGTAAGAATTCGCGTGGATGCATAAGTATTTCGCGCGTTGATAAATCATTCATACTGTATTGCCGTAATTTTATCCTGTTTATCAGTATTCGCAGCATACATAGAAAACATGTTTTGTGGCGATCGAACAAATAAAAAATTATTTACAACCATTTTTTTTTAAATTTTTTGCGTCACGTATGGTAACTTTTCCATGAATGTTGGGCCATACTTTGTCGTCGGTTCGTGCGAGGTTCCGGATCAATAGGAGAAATTAAGAACTTAAGAGCAACGTTCAACTTAGTACCCATGTACACACGCGCGAAATTATCATATTGATTAACAGAAATCTTACTCTATTCGAGTGCCCATTTGAAACGTTTGAAGTAGTCCAGAACTGAACCACCGTCAGACGATGCAAATTCGTGAATCTTGAAAGGAGCTACATGATTGAAACAACCACGATATTTTTATGAAGTCGAAACAAGGTTATCAACAAGTCTGAAGTTATTACACAAAACAAATGAAATAGAATATTGTTATTTATTCGAATACACAACAGTGTGGGAGGCCAAATCTTTTACATACATCATGGCTGGACCTACAGTTTAAGGTGGAATCCGAGCCACCAGAATCGCGGTAACTAACGCGGAATCGCTATATTTTAGTTATATGCTGCATCATCATTATTGTTATTGTTATAGTTATTGTTACTTCAAGACTAAATTCATTTCGAACTCTGCAGAGGTACACGAGGTACTTGTACGCAGGCTTGGTTCCCTATAGTCATGAGAGGCATGCAGACTAGTCTCCCCCACCACTTACACAGCATTAAACAGACCTTAGCTAATAATTTAGGTGATTGAGAGGTTATATTTGCAAAGTAGCTTTGTTTGCTTTGGAGAGCTTTGGAATTTGCATTCTTTTATTGGTTTTTTATGGATAACCATTTTTTGAATATGAGACAAATATTCAAATATGTAGTGTATCATCTTCAAGTTTACTGTATATAAGGCTTTGAGTATTGATAGCGACATAAATAAAGAAAATGAAGTAGTGTTTTTTTATTCAGTAGCACGTCTTAAATTGTGTCAGAATAAATTAATATATCTTTGGCTAATTCAACTCTATATTGATCAGGGTGAAATGGAATGGAAATCTGGGTGTTGTTACTAATATCTATCATATATTTCATAATATATACTCCACAGTTTTCAAAATCCTTTGGCTTTTCTTCAGATCTTTGTTCAAGAAATTTTGAATGCGTCCACTTTATAGAGCACAAATTATTGTTCTGGTAAACCTTCTAAATATTTTTTGAATTGAGAAAATATCCCATTCTCATAAAGATGTTCATCTTTTCGTTTTGCTCTTTCTTTTGAATTGATGTGATAAAATTGTTTTCCCTCCACATCAATTAATACAAGGTACCAATGTTCAGAACGACAGTAAGGAAGAAAAATTTTGCCAGTAAAATTATGATTCAAGTTGTACATATGCCATTTTGCAGATTTTTCCATGTTACGTTGATCTCCAAAAATGAAATTAGTCATTACACTAGGAATGAAAGTTATATTGTTTGAATTCCATGTTTTCTTCCAATTTATCATCATCAAAATATGTATGACAGCCCCACTCAGCCATTCCTTTGGTTTGAGAGTAGAGAAGTCTTCTGACCATAATATTCTGTTACGGAAGCCACAGAAAGACTCAACTTCATCGCAAGTATATGTGCCTACTGTAAAAAGAATACAACTATCTTGCATATAATATGTGTGACTATCAAATAATCCATTTTTAAGTTGGCGTATGCCCACCGTTTAAGTTTTTGCTCTCTTTCGTTGAGGTTGAGTGTTATTTTCCTTTCTAATTTTTTTTACAAACAGATATCTGGCTATCATCAAGTTTTGTTTTTAATGGGTTTCCTTTATTTTAAGGCTCAGTTAAAACCAAATGAGGTTCTCGAATAGGCATTTGTCGTTTAATTCTACTATCAACAATTTCTGGCAACATAAGTTCATAAATTTTTTTCAAAAATAGTAACGTGTCAGTTTGCCAAAGCTTATCATCTCTGTAAATTCTTATACGCTTTGCACTCAAAGGTGTCCAGAGAAATAAGGCACAATATTTTTTATTTGGAATATGGAGCTGTCCTTGTATTTGGTAAAAGTAATTATGCCTTCTTTTTATTGCAGATGATCCTGCAATCACGTGGTTCTTTAGTTCTTCCTTTTCTAACTTTATCCCTTCTTCAATAGTGATATTTTTAGCATTGTAAGGACATTTAATTTCAATAATGTTATTATTTCCTATTAGTCCATCCGGTGAAGCTCCTAAATAAGAAATTTCTGAGTCGATGAACAAACCACAATCTTTTATTTCTAGTTCGAATACATTTTCATATGCTATCTTAGCTTTCTTTTCCATTGTAATACCATATGCTTGAGCTTTATTAAATTTTTTGTTTGGAAAAAGAATTCCTTTGACTAAATTAGCACATGGAGTAGTTGCTCGCCTAAAGCAAGCTGATTTAAATTTTGAAGCGTAAGCATATGCTTTTTAATATCGAACCAAGCTTGATTGTTACATTGTCTGCGGGTTTCAATTTCTATTTCAACCCTTCTATTTTGAAAATCGGCTAATTTAGACAGAATGAAATTGTATTTAGCAGCAAACTCTTCATCATCAAGATCTGGTTTTTCACAATCTTTATCGTAAAATTTATCTTTTTTTTCAACTTTTATTCAATACTCTAGTAAAGTCGGCTCTTGAAACATTTTGTTCATTTGGTAGTATACTTTTTTTCATTTTGTTATCCATAATTCTTTGATGTTCTAGTTTAATTACCAAGCTACTAGGAGTCTTGCCAAAATGTCTTGCTACCTGTGACAACGTTTTCTATGAATTACATTGTATAACTGATACGTTACAGCGACATTCATATGATCCCCGAAGTCCCCAGCTTACACGCTTCTCACCAATAATTTTGGCTAAGATTGAGTTGCATTGCTCAACTTTGTTATTGTCTAATTGATATAGGAGACTGCGACAATTTGTAGCTATTCTCGTAAGAGATTCTTCGATTTTGAACAGTATACCTGATTTTTCTAATTCAGGTACATAATTAATCTCACCCTCTTTCGGCCCCTTACAAAAGTATGAAGCGCAATTTGTATGCTCGCCGAAGACGTGGAACGGCAGATTATATATGTCATTTCTCAAATTCGAAACTTTGTCTTCTAATACTTTTTCCTCAACTCTATACGGTATTGCTTTTTTTATTGCGTTTCTCATTCAAAGAATATTGTCTTGAACTAGTATTTTTAATTTTGATACATTTTTCTTTCCTTGTCCAACGGTTTTTAAATGCGCTGCCATATTTCTTAACAAATGATTCGTGCATTCGATCTTTATTACTGCAATATTATATTTTTCGTAAGGGTCGTCCTGTAATATTCTATTATAGACGTTAGAATCTTCATCGGCAATCAGATATTCATAAATTAAACCATGCTATTCTATAATGCATTTGAAACCTTCTGATATTATTTCTGTTACCATACACGATGAACATTTTTCGGTATCAAAATTATTAGTATCTATGTTTTTCTGGGTTCTTATTTTTTTTTCTGCTAAATTACATGTACTGCAAAATTTGTTTCGAACGCCCATGTAAAGAATTTGTTGAGAATAATATCCAACAATAACGGCCATTCCACTAACCGAATTATATTTGCTACGAGTGTAAGTTCTCTTCATTTACGTGCCATCAGCGATAAATTTAGTCACTGGAATTCCATTTTTGATGTCACCTCTTTGTTTAGCTAAGAAAACTTCCATTTCTTCAGCATGCGCATTGATTCTTGTGCTGACTTTATAATAGCATCAAACACAAGATCATGGTAGCGTGCATATTATTATGTTGTTTCCGTTATACAAGGAACATCTATCGCTGCGTAAAATTCTTGCATTTGACTGTTAACCATGCCTGTAGTAAGTGTACCTGCAACTGAATTACTGTTGATATCCATCAATTCAGATTTTTCATCTTCGCTCCATATGTCAGCCGTAAATTTACACTCTTTGCACTGGATGACATATTTAGTTTTCAGTCCGTGATTGATTACATCTATCAAATGCATTTTATTTGGAATGCAGTTCGCAATTTTGATTTGATCTTCTGGCACTTTTTGAAACGTTTCCAAAAAATAATCCATGTCGACAATACTTCGATGACAAACGAAAGATTTTGCGTTCTCTGCTTGATAAGTTTGCGCATCATTTTCGGCTGCAATACAATCATCGGACCGCATACTCTCAAAAATTTATTCATTATTTTCAACATCTGAATCCAAAATTTTGAATACTTCATGAGTTGTCATAGATTTTGCTTTGTCTATTAATTTTTTTTGAACCTCTTCAATACTCTCCTGGCAATTTTTGTGAACTTGTATACCATGATTTGAAGCAGTTTCAATAATATCTTTTGTCGCTTTGAGAAAATTAATTAATTTATTTGATGATAGTTGCTTGAAATTTTGATTTAAATGGTCATCTTTAAATGTTACTACAATCTGATCTAATTTTTTATTGGAGAATGATTTCGAACCTAGGGAAAGGGAAGCATCAGACAATGCTTCTACAGTCGAAAAAAAATCCACTTTGACTTTGTTATCATCGACGTTTTTACTTTTACTTTCAGGTATTTTTACTTGCTCAGGATCTGCGCTACTTATTTTTGTAAATTCATCATTTATATCAAATTCAGGACCGAGAATATCTAAACTATTATTTTTCAAATTGCTTATCCCTTCAGAAAGTTCATTAGTGATTTCATCAGAAAATTTATTTGCAATCTCAGTTTTTGTAAATGATAATTTTGTTCGACTGTAAAATAGAATACTCATTTTTTATGAAGTTATATAATAATCGCAATGCTTTCCAACTGAAAAATATTGAATGACTAAAAAATTACATGTTCTTGAAATTCTTTTACGAGATAGTCCACGGCGACCAGCTCAAGGTCGGTTATACTTATTTGCATGGTTTTGCCGATAGTTCATTAGTTTATTATTATATAATGTGTAATAACAGTCTAATTATTTTATAAATAACTAAACCTTGCTGTTGCGATAATGAGAAACGGACTAAACATAGTAAAGTATAATCAGTCAGGTTATTACGGCATGTAAATACAATAAACAAATGATCAAGCTTTCTCTACTATATTGTACATCATATAAGTAAATATGAAAAGAAATATCAGTTTATAAAATTTTCAAAATAATTCTGTCTGAAAATGTACGAATTTTATTATAAAAATTGCCTTTTCCGATACAATATGTCGAGTCATATTCATGAAATTCAAAGCGTTGTAATTATCTTTTTATTTTTTGCCAGCAATGAATTTACATAGGGCAGAAGATAATCTAAGGATGTACTTTCGACTGTACAATCTGTGAATCCAAGATTTTTTGCCACAAATTATGATATCAATTTGCGTTCTTGTCACTCATAAAATAATCGGAAATCGGGTATCGCAGTAAAATCATTCAAACAAAAATCTTTGTCTCCGATAGTTCGTAAAAAAGAGTTATAAAATTTATTCATAGTTTTATGTGTTACTGCTTGTTTTAGAATAGCGAATATGATTTTTTTTACAATTTCCGAACTAACCTCCAAAATAAAGTATTCAGAGTTTTGAGGTTTGTTTACATGGCTCAACAAGTGAAAGTGACAGTTCAATGTTATGTTTGAAAGTTAATTTTCAAAAACATTTTTGAGGTAATTAACTGCATCGATCGGGCCGAAATCGATTCACAGTACTTTTTATTAAAATCATCTTTCGATTCATATTTTTTTTCGGTACTGTAATGCTTATTCGTAACTAAACCACGGAGCAAAGATTAGCCATTGTTTGTTTATCTATAGACATGTATGAAGGACCCTTAATATTAATGAATTATCGATGATTCGTTGTTCAATTTATAATCCAACTGGTAATCTATTCTCTCCCGAAATTGACGAGTACGAATGTGTTCATTTTCAATTTACATTTTAATTTTTAAGTTCTCAGTATTACTTTACACACACACACACACACATACACACACACACACACACACACACACACACACACACACACACACACATATATATATATATGTGTGTCAAATAATATCTACTTCCTTCATAGATTATGAATATGGTATTAGTTTTCAGAGATATCCAACTTGGAAAAAAAAAATATATATACATA
>JAWWMK010048500.1:0-10362 GCA_035047105.1 Galeopsomyia nigrocyanea
ATCTTAATAATTAACTCATACAATACTTAAAATACAAATACACTGAGGCTAAATCTACGCAAAAATTTGAAAAAAAAAGGCTCACTACTCGTCTCGTCTCGAACTCGTCGTCCGAGATCGAGACGAGAACGAGTGTATGACGTACTGAATCTGGCCCCAGTGTTGTCACGTCGTCATGAGTTGTGGACTAGTGGTTTGCCAGTGTATATGTAATGAACGAGGAAAATATACAGTGATCGAAAATGCTGTTGTGTACAAAATAATATAGATATTTGTGATTACCTAATCCATTCGTTTTTAGTTAATTCTCGTCATCTAAAATATATTTCATTTGTGAACGTAAGACTTCATTGTAATTGTAGGTTAGTTTATGATTTTTGTTGGGCTATAATTAATAACCTTTTATCTATTGCAGTATAGGATATCAAGATCAACTTTACTCAACAGAAAAATTAAAAATAAAGTGGAATTATTATCTGCACTTTGTGTACATGCAATAAGTGCTGAGAGAAGATGGAAGCAGAAAAAGGTATATTAAAGCCAAAAACGTTCAGTTTGGAATGGAAAATCAATCGATTTTTTGCCGATTGTGAAAAAGTTGGAGATTATTATAGATCGCCGGTTTTTCCGATACAGTATCCAAATAAAAGTACAAAGTGGTATTTGCAAGTGTATCCGAAAGGTGATAAAGAAGAAAATAAGGATTGTGTATCGCTATATCTCTTTATAAGGATCGAAACTGAGATGGAGGTGACAGTGGACTATCAAGTATCAGTAGTAAACGAACAAAATAACTTAGCCACATGTAAAACTACAAATACATTCAAGGATCGGCCACGTGGTTGGGGTTTTCCATGCTTCACAAAGCATGATTTTATTAAAGATGCGAATAATAAAGCTTTAGTCGATGATACATTGACAATATTATGTGAAATCACTTTTCATGCAGCAGATCAAGATGATGTAGAAAGTTTTCATGGATATAATAAGTGGATCGATAAAATTAGAAATGGATTTAATGACTATGAAAAGCTTTTAGAAAATGGACGTTTTACCGACGTGACGTTCAATGTGCAGGATAAAAAAATCAACGTGCACAAAGATATTTTGTCATTCCGAAATCCAGTTTTCAAAGCTATGTTTGAGCACGATATGAAAGAAAATAAGCAAAATGAAGTTGAAATTACAGACATCAGTTACGATGTAATGAAGGAACTGTTTCGATTTATTTACTCAGGAAATGTTACAAATATTGAGAAAATAGTGAGCCAACTTCTGATTGCTGCTGATAAGTATCAAGTGATTGAATTGAAAGCGCTGTGCGAAAAGACCCTCTATGATAAGGTCACAATTGACAACGCTGTTGACTATTTGAAACTGACTGAAATGTGCGATACAATTCATTTGAAGAGGCTGGTTATCAAGTTTGTTGCTGCTCATTATAAAGAGATTGCAAAAAAGCCTGAATTTGTAGGATTGAGTAGTACCGTGATGCAGGAAATCATACTGGCTATTGCAGAAATAAATTGAAAATTCGTTTTTCATTTTTACAGATTTTACAACAAACTAACTGTAATTCATCTGAAAAGGCTGGAGCCTGCGGATTAATTATGTATCTGGATAGTAACGCGATGTATAAAATTATTCTGGCTATTGCCAAAATAAATTAGAAATTTTTTATTTTTTCATTTCTATTAAATAATTTGCCTCGTTATAATAATGTAAATTTTTATTCATTTTTTATTCGAGAAAAAGTAACAAATGTAATCTTGATGTATATTTCATTAAATCTTCCTTAATATCCTTATCGAACAAAACATTTGTATGCTTTCTTTACGCTTCAACACGTATTTTTTTTTTCCCCGTTTTCGGTCGATTTATCATTAAAAACGAATTCAACATTTTTATCAATTAAAATCTACTTAATGGAATATTATATTAATATAATATTCCATTAAGTAATTGTAGTGACATTTGAGTGTTTTCCTTTTGTGGCATTTAAGTTGCCGCAAAACGAGGAATATCGAAAAAAATCAATACACACAAAGCCATTCTATCGTACAGAAGTCCAGTTTTCAAAGATATGTTTAAACCTGGAAGGAAAGAGAAAGAGCATAGCGCAGTTGACATTACAGACATCGATTACGACGTGATGAAGGAATTGTTTCGATTTATCTACTCGGGAATGGTAAAAAACATCGAGAAAATAGCTAGTCAACTTCTAATTGCTGCTGACAAGTATCAAGTGATTGGATTGAAAACGCTGTGCGAGAAAGCTCTTTACGACAGTGTCACAGTTGATAATGCCATCGAGATTTTGAAGCTGACAGAAGCATGCGATACAGTTCATCTGAAGAGGCTACTTATTAAGTTCGCTGCTGATCATTATAAGGATGTTGTGAAGAAGCCTGAATTTACCGATTTGGATAAAAACGTTATGCATAAAATTATACTGGCTGTAGCTGAAAAAGACTAAAGCTTTTTAAAGCTTTTCATTCTATACACTTGTTTTGATAGATTAATGTAGATATTTTTTAACTTTCCATTCGACAAAAAGTAATAAACTTGGATGTAATAATCTCAAAGCATGTTCTTCAAAATCTTCCCTGTATCCTTATCAAATGAAATATTTGTATAATTATCTCTTTCCGTACATTTCAACAATTATTTTTGACACGTAGATCTTGCCAGTACTCGCACAGATCGCACTGTCCTTCGACTCGTGCTCTCTCGCCTCGACTTTAACTATCTTGCAAACTCGGTCATGGAAGATCTCCTTTAGGCTCTGGATACGCAGAACATAATACTATTGTATTAGTATTGTATTTATTATACGTGATGTGCATACCGCAGTTTATTAGGCATATATTATTAATTCGTTGCTGCTCATTATAAAGAGGTTGCAAAAATGAATTTGTAGGATTGAATAGTATCGTGATGTAGGAAATCATACTGGCTATTGCAGAAATAAGTTAAATTTTTTTTTTCATTTTTACAGAATTACTTGATTTATTTAAATATCGTTGATATTTATTAACCTTCCATTTGGATAAAAGCAATAAACTAGGATTTAATCTCAATGCCTAATTTTCATTGTTTCCTTGATATACCCTTATCAAACAAGATATTCGTATTTTTCCTCATAATAAGTTTTGCCAGTTCTTTATTCTGTTAATACGCAGCATTATTTATGTCGTACGTGATATTACATATGAATAATGTATTATTCCTATCGTATTTCGAACAATTCAAAAATATTTATGATCACGACGAGGTACAAATAATTTTAATTAAGTAGAATCTTTTATACAGTACAAATATCAAACATTCATATAAAAATTGGCTACATAAATCTCTTGGAAAATCATAGGGCAAGAATGATTAAGAATTAATTTTCTGATCTGAACAGCTTTGTTACAATTTTTTTAGTTAATATTGCGCATAACTTACTGCACTAAGTATACACACGTTTGCATTTTCATAGTAGAACAGTATTGGTTCACTTCAAATATTTTATCATTGCGTAAATACAAAGCCGAGGAAAAAAGAATAAGGAAAACTGACGATTTAAATGACTATGTCTTTGAGGGTATAGAAAAATAAGGAGATGCGATAATTTTTTAGTTCAGTTTTTGTGGAAATTATTTAACGAGCATCACTTAATCATGCTACTCAAAATGATGTTCTTTTTACTAGCCATTTGTGCTGTAGTCCACGTGAGTTTAAGTTTCAAGTATTTTATAATAATTTTCCATATAAAAAATGGTAGATTTCTACAATTTTTCAAAATTCAATAATACTTATAAATGCGTGTTGTATATTAAAGTTGAGTTGAAGCTTATGACAAGTAATTATTTTCATGTGAAGAACTTTTCTAGTAAAATTTCTAATGGATGATTTTACATCGCTTTTAGTCATTCAGCAAGTTTAATTTCATGGTGGTATAAGAAAGTGTCAGTCCCACGAGTTGAAGAGCAGTAAATAAACTTTGTAGTCGTCAAAAATACTAATGAACAATAAATAATACATATTCCGTTATTTTCAAATAAAATGACACATAAGGAATAGAATAAGGAATCGCCACCAATTTGGCAAAAATTAGAGCAGAATACTTGTTAGAAAAAATAGTCTCATAATATAATATGTCAAGAAGAAAAGAAAAAGACGTCGTTTCATCCAAAGTGCTCTTAAATCGGGCTAGCATTCATAAAAAAAAAATTTTTTTTAAATCGTGCGACGGCTCATTTTGAAGCTGCTTTCATAAGCTTTAAAATGATGCCCCGCTCGTTGGGGGAAAAAATTCATTCATGGTAAAAAGATACGGCTGTTTGCGAAAATAGTCCTAAATTGGGTACACCTATTTTATAAAACCATAAATTTCACCTGGAAAGCATTCTTGATTTTAAAGTTTTTTTTTGTTGAAAAAATAACTGCACAGTGCGCTCTAAAATTGATTAGTCGTAATCCAAGTAACTTATTTCAAGGTTCAATCATTCAATTTTTAAGATTCGGCAATTAGAATTTAGTACACGATTTTTAAAATTCAAACTTTTTATGACAAAAAAAAACGATTATCTGCGTTAACAAAATACAGAAAACGAATGAGATCTGACTAGATAATTCGATACAAATAAAAAATATGAGACTGTACCAAAATTGTAAAATTCGTATTGCGAGCACAAAATTCAGTTCTTATCTTGTGAAAGAGAGAGAGGGAGAGAGAGAGAGAGAGAGAGAAAGGGGGGAGGGTGGAGAGGTATGCGGTATTCGAGCTCGATCGATGTATGAATCATAATATTCAGTTCGTAATTTTTTCTCCAGCGATCAGGTCAGTGTCAATATAGTGTGTTGAATATTAAGCCATTTTGTAAAATTTTAAATAAACTCCAATTCTCTACAGTTTCTAATTGTGCTTATAATTATATTTTAGCGATCATCCCATTTATGTAATTTTCACTGCCGTGATAGCACTTTTTTGAATTGGCTGTATAGATAACAACTTATATAATTCTATATAACAGTATTATATTGACGTGGGATATCGAGAGGAAAAGGTAAACAGTGAAGTCAAAAGTTCAATTGCAGACTTAGTACTTGTATTCCCATACAATCTCGCGTAAGTATACATAGAAATGGCAAATACAGTGAAAGGTATTTTACAACCAGAAACATTCAATGTCAAATGGAAAATCAAACGGTTTTTTGCCGATTGCCAAAAATCAGGAGATTTTTATATATCGCCGACGTTTCCGATACAATATTCAAACAATATTAAAAAGTGGTATTTAACTGTTTATCCGTACGGTCACATAGAAGAAAATAAAGATCATATATCGTTATTTCTTCATATTGACAGTGGTACGAAAATCGAAATGACAGTGGACTTGCAATTATCAATCGTGAATGACCAAAATAACTTATCACATATATGTAAAGCTACTGCGGTAACATTTAACGATCAAAAGTTAGCTTGGGGTTGGCCAAAGTTTAGAAAGCATGGCGTGATCAAAGATGCGAAAAATAAAGCCTTAGTCAATGATACATTGACAATATTATGTGTCATTGACAATATCAAATTTCATCCAACAGATCAAGATGGTGCAGAAATTTTTCGTGGATACGATGAGTTGCTCGACAAAATTGGAAGCGGTTTTAATGACTATGAAAAGCTTTTAGAAAATGGACGTTTTACCGACGTGACGTTCAATGTGCAGGAGAAAAAAATCAACGTGCACAAAGACATTCTGTCATGTCGGAGTCCAGTTTTCAAAGCCATGTTCGAGCATGAAATGAAAGAGAACAAGCTGAATGTCGTTGATATTACAGACATCGATTACGATATAATGAAGGAATTGTTCCGATTTATTTACTCAGGAAATGTGAAAAATGTTGAGAAAATAGCGAGCCAACTTCTAATTGCTGCTGATAAATATCAAGTGACTAAATTGAAAGTGCTGTGCGAAAAGACTCTCTACGATAAGCTCACAATTGATAACGCTGTCGAACATTTAAAACTAAGTCAACTGTGCGATACAATTCATCTGAAAAGACTAGTGATTAAATTCACTGCTGTTCATTACGAGAAAGTTATTGGAACGCCTGGATTTGAAGATCTGCCTAGTAAATTGATGCATCAAATCTTACAAGCAATTGCCAAAAAATAATTTAAACTTAAACATTTATTCATTTTTATAGAATTCATTGATTCATTATAATAATGTAGCTATTGTTTAACCTTTCCTTTGCGAAAAAGTAATAAACTTAAATGGAAATTTAATGCGTATTTTTAAAAGTTTTTTCTTTTCTATATAGAATAAGAACTTATTGTAAAATATAATATTTTAGGGCGGAATGGGTATTTATACTTCCACGATTAGTGCAATATGGTTTTTATATAAAAGGTATTAAATCAATATATTTTTTTTGTAACGTCTTTCAGCAGTATTCCGTGGGGTTTCCTTCGCCCCAACCTCCTCCTCTTAATATTCGACTACTTTTCACTTTGAATAATGATTCAAATAATAATGATTCTAGTAATGTTCAAATGAATTACCGAAAGTATATAGTTTACAAAATTAAAAATTTAATATCGGATATGACAATTTTTTTCATAAGTTTATGATTAATTCTTTCACAAGCATAATGAAATAATGTTCATTTTATTTCATTTTTGGATATCATAAAAAGTCAAGACCAGATTTCTAAAGAGATTATTTGAATTAACATTTCACATTACTTCTTATCAATTATTATAAAAATAATTAATATATTGTTTTAAAATCAAGCAATCTCTCATACATATATATGAGAAAAGTATATCCGTAAATCGTTCATCGCACTTGCAGACTTTTTTTTCGCTCGGCTCACCCTCTAATCACTTCTTCCTCTCGCTCGTACACTTTCGTTCCGCATCTTTTCCTCTCGACGGCCCTCGATTCACAAGCAGTTTTCCCTTATCACGTGCCAGCCACAATCAAGCGTATCCATTTCTCGCGCGAAGCCCAAAATTAATTGGCTTTCATTTTTCATGTACAAATGAGATTAAAAGACAAATTGATTTACCAATTAGGCAGCTGAGAGAGAGAGAAAGAGAAAGAGCGTGCGTTTTCTGATCTGCTTCTCGCTTATGCTTCAATAATGTAAGGGGAGGCTTGACTAATGTGCTACGTGCCTTGCTTTTTTTCTCTCATTCCTTAGCTTGTCGTTTATTTAATTTCTTTTGACGGAAAGATTTCTGTAGTAGAACGTGTAGTATCGTAAATTTTTTTTTCTATATTGCACAAAAATCGTTGTAGTGGTGTAATTCTTACTATCGCTTGAGATTAAATTATTGCATTTATTTTGTTATTTCTACCGTGTTTATGGTTGAGGCTTATACTTATACTATGCTCGTGCACATTACGTTTTATTTGATATGTTATTCTGGGTAATGCATCCAATATTATGGCATAATAATTTTGTTCTGATGTAATTATATAAAATTTGAATGCCTTTTCACTGATTCCTTCTCTCATCCCATAAATGTCATACCTATTCTTAATCTACATTACAATAACAGTAAAAGGAATATTCCTTGACTATAACATATTCTTTGATTATTTGATGAAACAATAAATGTCTCATACTGAAGAAGGTTTTTTCATAATATTTTCATGTAGTTTCTAGTTCATACTTGAAATTTTATTGAAGTTTAATTTAATGTAAGTACTTCCAATTTATAAAAAGAATGAGAAATACGACTAATTTGATATTTTTAAAGTTGTATGTACGAATTATAACTAAAGCAATATTTGACTTGCAAAAATCTTTACAAAAAGTTATAAGTATTATACCACTTTTTTTGTATGAAAATAGCAATTGTTATGGAAATTATATAGATAGACTTTTATTGTCACGACACGAAAATATAATATATTACTTTGCAAAATAAACTTTATCATTCATAAGAAAATTCTTTTTGTAAGAATTTGAAATATATGTAATGCATTATTTATACATTTTTTATTTCCGCCACCAACAAAAATTGATTCCACCACAAACCAAGTTAAAACAGACGTCGTAGATTTTTCGTCGAAGAAAATAACATGATAATCTCTTTCCATTTGTTGGACGATTGCGCGCGTAACCTGGTTTACGTGGGTGTAGGGTGCAAATTGGAGAATCACCGACGACTTTTGTTTTGATTACAGCGCGGGCGGCCAAAATTATGCTCCGAAAATTACGGCCGAGAGTATAAGCTAAAAGCCAAGGCTTTGACGACGACGACGAAAAGGCGACGAAGAGAGGAGGGAAAAGCTAACGCGTCTTGAAATAAAGTCGCCTGCGAGCGACAGAGAACGAGAGAGAGAGAGAGAGAAAAGCAAGACGGAGGGAAGTTAAATGCCTGCGAGGGCCTTTCGGCACGAGTCCTCTCATCTGAGCTTTCAAGCGCGACTTGTACCTACCCAAAAGGGGGGAACCCAGCTTCCCTACGACTACTACAGGTTCGATTAATTTCACGGGATGATCACTTGGATGAGAGGGAGCGAGAGACAGAACTTTCGCCTCTTGTCTCTTATTGATTCATCGTCGATTTAAAAGTTTTCCGTAAACATCCGTCTTACAATCAATTTCAGCGTGTTTTGAAAAAAACTTTCAAATTGAAATTTAACGAGACTACAGCTCGGTTTTGCCTGCATAAAAATTTATAATACCGGAGAGTAAATTTATTTCTTCTCTCAATATTCCTCGCAAAGTACATATATTTATAAAGTCGTGAATATGGATGAGCTGAAAAGCAATTTAGAAACATATAATGCGGCGCGCGGTTGAATGCAAATAAATTCAAATTTTCGCGCGGTACTGCCTTCTTTGGAATACTAAATACATCGAAATACAAAACTTCGTCTGGGCAATCAAGGTGTTTTCGAAACATAAATCAAAGTAATATAAAACGTTTATAATAAAAAATGTATAATAAAATCACCAATTAAGTTACAAAACTCATCCCAAGAATCAATATTCATTATTACCAACCCCACTTGGGCAGTTAGAATAATATACCCAAACCTTCCTTGGTATAATAGCAAAAGCCCTAATCGTTGAACGATTGCCATTCCCCTGGAAAGCTCTTCTGCGGCCTATCCCCGGAAATATGTAAACGCGATTGTGGCCGTAACCGTTCGTTACACTATAGACGACCGTCGTCGTCGTCGTCGTCGTCTGCCGAAACCCCTTTTTCGTATAAAAGGCCAATGAGAATCAATCAGCGGCCTCGTTTTCCCACAGATTGGCATTGGGATATATATACTCCTATCTGGCTCACGTCCAATCTCTTCTTACTCTATATATATACAGCGACATCAAACGCACTGACATCTCTCCTTTAATTTCGTGCGAGAGAGAAGGGAAAGTTGTCCGATGGCTACTGTGCGTGTGTTTGCTTTGCTTTATTACAACGGCTGAGAGGGCTATAGTCGCGGGATTCGAGTGTACAATTCTTTTTTTTTTTTTATTGTTTCGTCTGGCGAGTGAAAATTTTCGAGGGGTTTTTGAACTTGAACTTTGTAACTTTACTTTTTTTTTTCGTATGGTTTTGTGATTTGTTTACATTTCAAAATCACTAATCCTTCATTATAAAAATTTATTTATCACATTTCTACAATTGAAATTCAACTTTCTGAAATCATGCGCACAAAAGTTATACTCACCCCCACCTTAACACTAAACCATTATTACAGTTCAGTACTAAGATCGATAACCCATCCCCCTTTCCCCTCGCATAAATTCACGCAGCAACTAGTTGGCAGAGAGTTTTCCGTGCATTCCTGAAACGCAACTTGTGTCGCATGAGCACGTATACTCGTTGCGTCCAAAGTCCAAATTTACGAGGTGCGATATGTGTGCGCGGTGTTGTATAGCGTATAATTCGTGAAAATAATCGACGCTGGGGCAATAGACAAGAGACTCGCGGAGAGACCCATTAAAGCAACTTGTTTATTGCGAGAGAGAGAGAGACTGTATATACTCGGCCGCGTCGCCGCCGACGGCGTGTTATAAAACCGGACCCTCCCAAAATTTTGCGCGCTCGTCAAGCGTCGAGCCATTCAATTGCGCGCTCGACGCGTTTTTGTTTGCGCTCAGGGGTATTTCCATATCAAACGAACTAGAAAAATTCGTTTGGAAGGTAAAGAACAACTTGCAATGAAAGTTATGAGTGATATTTTGTATATTTTTGATTGCAATGCGTTTTTAGATGACAGTGTAATCATTTGTTAAGATATTGCTTTGAATTTGGAAAATCCTAGTGGAAAAATTTTGTTGAGAATGCGATGAAAATTTGATGCAATGTTCACTAATTTGGAACTTTTATTACATATTTCA
>JAWWMK010048511.1:0-10359 GCA_035047105.1 Galeopsomyia nigrocyanea
AGTGACCTTTCCCAACTATAAAAGCAGCAATAAGTGACGGCTTTGATTTCGTTGAATTTCCAACGATGCGTTCTTCACTCATATTTTTGTTCACTGAGAAAGTGATTCATTAGAACTTTACGCGCAAGAACTTATTTGATAAGAAATTTTTACTGCCGAACCATTTCAGTTACACTTATAACTTATTTAAATTTTGAGAATGCTCAGGCTGCGTTCCTATTAGCATCCCCCTTAAAATTTAAGTGGTTAAGTTGGCTACTTCAATGAAAAAGCTCTTCAATGAATGGCTCTTTTCATCAAATGTAGCCAACATTTTTTTCCGTAAAAAGTCAAAAAGTCAGTGTGAATAGGGTTAGCTGCATGGGCCATAGCTTTCTCATTGAGTCATAGCCAACTTAACGACTTAAATTTTAAAGGGAATTCTAATCGGAACGCAGCCTCAATCTTGTTATTTCACAGTCTCACAGATGATCTTTGCGTGTGTGTAATCCACTGCATTCGTATCATTAGTGATAACTGAAGTCTGATGTTCTGTTATATACCAGCTAATCACAGTTTCAGCCGCTTGCGAATTGCTGGCGGCTGTACTGAATCAGTCTTTTATTTTCCTACTCGATATCTGTCTTTACATTAATGTACTAACCTAATCGATTCCATTATTGAGATTAATTCATGAATGTATCGATAGATAGCGTATAGATAAATAAATCACTGATTTTGTACAGCCGCCAGTAACTCGCAAGCGGCTGAAAATGCGATTAGTTGATATGTAAGAGAACAGACTTTAGTATTTACTAATGATACGAATACAGTGGATTATACGGAAAGATCATCCGTGCGACTGTGTAATAACGAGGTCAAGCATTCTAAAAATTCAAACAAGTTATAAATGTAAATGAAATGATTCGGCGGTAAAAATTTCTTATCAAATAAATTCCTACGTGTAAAGTTCTAATGAATCACTTTTTTCAATAAACATAAATAATTATTGAATACTTTCATTTTATTGAAAAATCGATTATTTATACTTACAAATTTCGTGCAAAATTTTTATAAATATGTACGAAATATGTACAAGATTTGTACAAATCTTTTCCGAAATAATTTGTACAATTTTTGTACCAATTGCGTACAAGATTTGTACGATATTTGTGCAAAATTTGTACAAGAATCATAAGCTTTCTTGTACAAATTTCGTACAAATTTTGAATAAAATTTGTACCTTCATTTTCAGTGGGGGACAATACTTTTTCACAAATAAGTATAATTATGATATATTTGTTAGTTGACTGCATGAAAATAATGTTAATAGCTGTTCTAAAGATAAATGTTGGTCTTAAAAATTTTAATATTTGAAAATTATAATACATTATTAAAAAGAGAACTGTCAATTCTCTTCGCTCGGACTCATATGACGATGAAATCCTTTAAAAATCAAGGTGCCAGATTCTGTAAGTGTTTGCCTCTGAAATTTCGAAACTCATTGTCATTGGCACAGTTTAAAACTTCACTATGGCAGTACATACCTGTTTTCACTTGACTAACCTTCAAACAGTCCAGTAACTGCTGAAGACTTTTAGTCTTTCGTTATCTTAACAAGAATGTTATTATATTCGTATACTGTGTGGAGTTGATTGTAGCGCAAAGGTTATTTACACATATTTTACACATATTTTAGAATAAACATGATGATGTAGAATTATATTCAACAAAAATAGTAACAACATAATGTAGCGTGGTGATTATTAATTATTTTAAACATTATCAGACGGTGAAAAAAGGCAATCATTAACATCGAACAAAATATTATGCATTAAGATAAATGTGATGAAAATAAAAAATTTTCATGAATAGTATGTTAGTTATTATTGAGTATACAATTCAAATTCTTGAGAATCCTCGCCTCCAGATACCATATTTCTATGCATAGATTTGATCATGATTTCATTGAGGTTTCTTCCAAATTTAATATTTCCACAATAAAGTCTGTTCATTATTATAATGACATGTTATTTCTTTTCAAATATTTATTTCTTGATAATGGTACTTCAAAATGCAATAATATCTTTAACTTCGAGGAGGTTAGATTTAATCTGAGAAAGGTTAGAACATTGATTGAACTCAACCCTACTGAAAAATATCAGGTGATATCTCACGTGATCCATCAGGAGATTTGTCACGAGACGTTTTTGCATGATTGTTCACATGAAGTCTCATGATGTCACGTGAAAAATTACTTTGAAAATTGATCATCATACACAAATAATTGCATTTAAAAAAATTTGTTTTTCTCTTTTAGTTGGGATAAATTTATTGATTCAATATGATATCACGTGAGACTAATCTAAAAGAGGATATCATGTGAATTGATGTGACTGCACGTGAACAATCACGCGAAAACGTCTCGTGATAAATCACCTGACGGATCACGTGAGATATCACATGATGTTTTTCAGTAGGGAATTCATCGCACGACTACACTTTTAATAGTTCTGCATTTAGATTAACCCATTAAAGCCCAAGGAAAAACTGGGCTAGGTAACTCCAAACTAACTATGCTATTCATAAGAAAATCGAAAAAAAACCATTGTTTTTTCTTTTGTCATTTGCAATTGATTATAAAAAATTATTTGAATAAATAATTATGAAAGTTGTTATTTTGAAAAACTGATCACACTAATCGATTCTACGGACAAAATCACGAGGAAAACCTATGTAACACTTTTTCGTCAGAGTTGAATTTGTCAGTGTAAAATCGTTATAAACAATCGCATGATGGAAAGTATAGATGACCACGTCAAATTCCAGCAAAAACTGAGGCTAGATAGCACCAAACTAACTATGCCATTCATAAGAAAATCGAAAAAAAAACCCTTGTTTTTTTTCCTTTGTCATTTGCAATTGATTATAAAAAATTATTTGAATAAATAATTAAGAAAGTCGTTATTTTGAAAACGTGATCATACTAATCGATTCTACGGACAAAATCACAAGGAAAACCTATGTAACACTTTTTCGTCAGAGTTGAATTTGTCAGTGTAAAATCGTTATAAACAATCGCATGATGGAAAGTATAGATGACCACGTCAAATCCCAGCAAAACTGAGGCTAGATAGTACCAAACTAACTATGCCATTCATAAGAAAATAAAAAAAAACCCTTGTTTTTTCTTTTGTCATTTGCAATTGATTATAAAAAATTATTTGAATAAATAATTATGAAAGTTATTCTTTTCAAAAACTGATCACACTAATCGATTCTACGGACAAAATCACAAGGAAAACCTATGTAACACTTTTTCGTCAGAGTTGAATTTGTCAGTGTAAAATCGTTATAAACAATCGCATGATGGAAAGTATAAATGACCACGTCAGATCCCAGCAAAAACTGAGGTTAGATAGCACCAAACTGACTATGCCATTCATAAGAAAATCGAAAAAAAAACCTTGTTTTTTCTTTTGTCATTTGGAATTGATTATAAAAAATTATTTAAATAAATAATGATAAAATTTGTTATTTCGATAAACTGATTGCAGCAATCGATTTTACGGAAAAAATCACAAGGAAAACCTATGTAACACTCTTTCGTCAGAGTTGAATTTGTCAGTGTAAAATCGTTATAAACAATCGCATGATGGAAAGTATAGATGACCACGTCAAATCCCAGCAAAACTGAGGCTAGATAGTACCAAACTAACTATGCCATTCATAAGAAAATAAAAAAAAACCCTTGTTTTTTCTTTTGTCATTTGCAATTGATTATAAAAAATTATTTGAATAAATAATTATGAAAGTTGTTCTTTTGAAAAACTGATCACACTAATCGATTCTACGGACAAAATCACGAGGAAAAACTATGTAACACTTTTTCGTCAGAGGTGAATTTGTCAGTGTAAAATCGAATCCTCCTTATTAGCTTTTGTTATCAATGGAAATGATTTTCAAGTAAAGCAATAATAATTTTGGATGCCAAAGTGGCGGAAAACTGAAGTGCATCATTTTTAAAGAGGAATAAGTCGGTATCTGAAATGCGCTGCAGTAAATTGAATTATTGACTGTGTTTTCCCACCACTCTAGCATCAAAAATTATTATTGCTGTCTTTCAAAATGATTATAATTGACTCTAAAAGCGAATACGGGGGTGGCAAGGGAAATTACAATCTGCATTTTAAGACCTTTATCATAAAAATTTATTGATAATTTCTAGATTAAATACATAGCTATTTCTTAGGTCGGAAGGAAATCTCGATTTTCGCAAATTTTCCGCAGATAATTCGAAAAAAAGGGAAATTATCAGCGATATCAGGGACAATTAGGGCTATTATTCCGCTATTTGCAAATGTAGAACAATTTCCCTTGAAAACCCGGAGTCTATTTTCCCAGTCCAGAAAATACTCTATAAAACGTTCGAAACTGCGAATTATTGCATTCTGCAATCTGAGCGCGAGGCGTATTAGTGGGTGGTGGGATTGAAAAAATCTCAATAGAATGATATATAAAATCATGTAATCAACAGTATGTAAATTATAAAATATTCGATGCAACCGGGCCAAATTAGACATGAAATTCTTCAAATAAGTAAAATAAATTTTAATAAAAATAAAAATTGAAAAGAGATTAATAAAAATAAAAATTGAAAAGATATTATTGAGATGATAATCGAGATAAACATTAACTAGAATTCAAAAAATTTTAAAGAGGAAGCTAACTGCCAATGAATTGGCAGCGTTTTTTATACGGGATCCCGTATGGGATATTCTAACCGGGTAATTTGTTTCGAGAAATCAAAATTCGTTTTTCTCAGAATGTTATTTTCACATTTTAAGTTCAAAAACTACGAATTATGAGAAAGATTATTTCTAAAATTTTTATTTTTCGTATGGTAAATAACATTTACGCTTGAACTATGATACGATATGTTCTTTTTATAAAATTTTGAAAGAGATATCAGAATCTGACATCAGAATCGCTCCACCACCTTTCAATTTGTTTCTGTCGTAAAGATAAAGCTCATTGTTTATTCTTTATAAGATAAATTTCTTCTGTATAAACACAGTGATTGAATGATAGGACATTTATAACGCTGGGCACGTGCTCAGCAGGTCAAAATACGTAGGAATACGTGTATCACGCGTCAAAATCATGAAAGAATAGAAAATAAAAAATGGATACCAGTAAATTTAAATAAGCCTTATTCTTTTGTTCGTCATATGTCTAAGAGCACATTGTCCGTATTTGTGGTACTTTGATTACAGACTACTTTCATGTCGAGGGAGGAGGGTAAAATAATCCCACTATAAAAGGGATATAATTAAAGTTAACCGTAATTGAAAAATTAAAATATGGCTACCTCATGGTATGATCGTGACAACAAAAATGGTTTATTGATTTGACTCTACTAATGATAACTTACCAACAAGGAGAGTGTGACATGCGCTGGTCACCGCGATTCGCCAGTAAATTTGAGATCTCCTTTCATACGTAGAAATATGTAAGAGGCCGGGTCGATTCATTCTAACGCTCGATATTTCTATAATTATAGGCTATTTTCATCAAATCTGTTAAAATAGATGACTCTCTTGGAATGGAAATAGCTTGTAATCTAAGCGCTATAGCGTTATTGTGATACCACCAAATGAAAGTTGAGATCAAACCCTTTCAAAGAAAAAAAAATTGTCAAAAAAGATCAAACCGTTCCAAAGTTACAGCGTTTTGAAATTATCAATAAAATGCTTTGTTTAAGAAAAGTGGCTAAATAGCTTATGAAATTTTAATGTCATGTAACTTTAGAACGGTTCGGTTTTTTTTGAGAAATTTTTTTTTTAAAGGGTTTGATCTCAGCTTTCATTTGGTGATATCACAATAACGCTATAATTCTTAGATTGCAAGCTATTTCTATTCCAAGAGAGTCGTCTATTTTCACAGATTTGCTGAAAGTAGCCTATAACTATAGAAATATCGAGCATTATGATGAATGGACGCGGCTTCTTACATATTTCTACGTATGAAAAGAGTATAAGTGAATACGTATCTCAAAGTTATAAGTGAATCGATGACCCGCACATGTGACACTCTCCGTGCAAGTACATATTAACGGTTTATAACCTAAAACAAAGGTTATTTATAATAATTGATAGCTATTCCAATGTTTGCGTAAACCAATGCTGGTAAACACATGCTACGGTTGAGCTGTTTTACTTCGATTGTACAGCATGAGGTTCAGTAGCAAGTCCACATTAGATAAAAGTGTTGAGCAATACTCGTGGATAGAATATAGAGAAGACTAAAAAGGATTGGTTCAGAGAAAGATAAAAATAAACTGCTGAATTTCGATATGTCATAATGAACATTTAAAAAATGTGCTGATTTATAGTCTTCTTTCAGTCAATTTCATCATGTTCTTTGGCATTTAAGAATACAACTGTAGATTTCCTGTGGTGTTTGAAAAGAGATAATCTGAATAATGACCAATCTGAGAATGAACTAAGTATTTAATCAAGATTTCACTGATGACTACTTACTGAAGTTCATGGTGTATAGTATATGTTGAGTATTAAAAAAAATCAGGTTATGTTGTAAAGTTGACATACACATATTCGGTATTCGTTTCTGGTTTTCATATTTTTTTATTTTGTTGAAAATAATCAAAATAAGTGTATTTCATGCACGTATTTAGAAAATACAGAATTTACTCCTTCATTATCCAAAAATGATAATACATGTATAAACAGTTACGGCAAATATTAATTAATATTTCCTCAGGAATTCGTAAAAAATACTATTAGATTTCAATAGAATTCAGTTTAATAACTGAATAGTTTGAACTAATCATGTCTCTCTCTGAAAGTTCTTATGAGCATTATATAAAATGAATATTTTGAAAGTTTTTTTTTATGTCTGGTCAGTAGCTATTGCTTAATGAATTATCTTAATCGATGTAGAACATCCAGGAAATGGACAAAAAAGCGTATTTCATTCTTGGTCATAAAATAGCCAATCAAATAAGCCATTTCCCGGTCTTTGCATCATTTAAATCACAAGAAGTGGAATATAGATTTATACTAGCAAATCCATAAGTTTTTACAATGAAATTGTTAAATTAGTTTTCCAATCTTAGGCAATCTCATCAAATATTGAGAAAAAAATCTCTTGCAAATGACCAAAAAGAATTGTGTGGTCATATAATGTGAGCGACCTCATAAAGTGAGAGTAAACCACGGATTCATTTTGAATAATCCACAGTAAATATGAAACTAAAGTTCGATAAAAAATCTTACCTAAAATTACACCCAGTACGACACCAGATAAGGTGACCATGAGGAGCAGATTTTCGCGCATAAATTTTTTGGTATGGACTGTCATCTTACGGGGACCCTGCGAGGCCGAGACATCTTGGCCATCCATTTTGGCAAAAAGATATTCGGAGAAACGTGAAGACACTTTGTCTTCCATCTTTTAGAGGGCCAGTTAGATTGAGACGGATCCTGCAGATCCGGCTCCTGTTTCTGGCGAAGCTCCGCGTAGCTGACGTACAGCGGGTCTCCGGCTACACAACGACGACGAGGGTTGGCCGTCTTGAGAGTGTTTCCGAAAATGATTGTAAAACGACAAATGTCTATTGTCACCCAGCCGTTTTTCAATGAATTGTGAATTTTACTTCAGAATATCCAGTAAATATATCGTTGCACCGGCTTATTTA
This sequence comes from Galeopsomyia nigrocyanea, assembly GCA_035047105.1. Taxonomy (NCBI): domain Eukaryota; kingdom Metazoa; phylum Arthropoda; class Insecta; order Hymenoptera; family Eulophidae; genus Galeopsomyia; species Galeopsomyia nigrocyanea. Next base: position 7,700 of record JAWWMK010048511.1, read on the forward strand.
TTTACCAGTTTTATTTATTCTAATAAACTGTTTCTAAGACTCCACCGCTAATTTGGTCACTAACTTTAGGGATTTATTTTTGGATTTGTTATAAACTTTTACGTGCTGTCCTTTTGAGACGACACCTCACTTCCTTTATTTCCTCTTTATCATTCACCACCTTTAGCCAAAATTAGTCTTTATTAAATTTCTATACTTATTTGTGTTTATTTGGATAGTAGGTAGTAACAATTCGAATTTTTATATAATAGCTTTCAAAAGCTTTAACGAAACTAGGTCAATTATCTACTTGTTTAACTCATGGAAGAAGTTGATTTTCAAGTATATGAGTATTTATTCTTTCTTTCTGAAAAATTAAGTTAACGTTTCACAATTCATTCAATCTTCTTGGTTGATTATTAAAATAGAAACTTGATAGTCACACAAATGCAGTTAGTTATGAAATAGTTGAGGGCACGATATGTCCTAGACGAAGAGAAAGTCTCGACTATACAACGTCGCCGAATAAGAATACAGCAGTAGTCCGTTAGCATTGCCATATCGATCAGACCAGCACGAGGTTTTTCTCGTTAGTAAGACAAAGATAGGAAATGAAAATAGGATAAAGCGAATAGCACGGGTAGGTAGATGAAGACCCTCTGACGCCTGCGCTCTGAGATGACTCACCTATATACACTTGACTTGTCGTTGTATCATTTATTTATTTAAATGCTATTGATATAGACTATAAATAATGAGCTAGTTTTACTTAAATATTTAAGCTCAATTTTGCGTGATTTTCAACGATTCAAATGATTGAAAATTCATTATGTGTATCAACTATTTAACTAAATATGGTCTGAGCTGGTCATCGATTTGATTAGAAAATAAAAATGAACTGTTAACATGTCATCTAACGTACGACCTCTAGTAATATTTTAATACTTATTAGCTATCTTTTTTTCTCAACAATTCATAACACTTAACAATAAAGCAATTATGCTAGATATTGTTGAAAAATATATTGAATTTGATATTTTTATAATATCGTCAATTGACATGTGGTTTTTTTAATCCAAGGATATAAATCAGTTAACCGATCAAATTTTTGAATTGCTCATTCAAAAGAATGAGAAGCTCATTTTTATAGATAAGTAATAACGAATACTTTTACTAAAATTTAGATAATAATATTTATTAGTTTAAAAGTTCTAAATAATTGAAAAAAACTAAACCATATTTGTCATCGTTTTAACTTCGTTGCAATAGTTAGAGATATAAGAAGATTCAACTTTTTTTTTAATTTTACCTTCTAAAAGAAGATAGACTTGCATTTGCCACTGATTTTCAATATTGTGAGTGGCTGGCGGATGAAAAGAGCGCCGAAATTCAAATTTAGTTTTGGATTTTAGTTTTTTTAATAAACAAAATAAATAAATGAATTGAGAAATTACAATGCGTTACACGTAATTTTGTAATAATATGAATTATAATGCGTTACACGTAATTTTATAACAATATGAATTTCATTATTATTTATCCAATTTATACTTTTTTCAATAATTAAAATTTTTTGTTGATAATAATCATCAAATTTGAAACGTAAAGATTTAAAAAAAAATGCGATGGTTACAATAATGACATTTAAGGTATAATTTGGATTTTCACAGCTTCCGTACACGGTATTCTGGAAGGCTGAAAAAGATTGACCAAAATGAGGATGAAATCCGTTCGAGGGATTCAGTCTGTAATGCTTTGAGAAGAAGATTTATACCCTCCAGAAAATCCTAGCTGATTCTGTTTTTATTTTTCTCTGGATTGTTTCTTTTTTCTTATTTTTATTTTTTATTCTAGCGTGAAAAACTGATGAAACTTTTTTTATTTTTACTGATGATTTTTCTTTTAGAATTCATTTAGTTTTTCCTTTGAATACCACTCTCAGCCTCAGCCACCTCCCCCTGCCTTACGAACATGTCAAGTGGACACGGCAGTGTACTATTTTATTTTTAAATACATTGAGAAAATTCACTAAAAAAATTTGTATTTTCATTCTGCTGATATCATAAGATAAAATATTGCTTCGGTCACTGAATAGTTTAGTATAACACAACGATGAAAACATTATACCTAGTATCCCAGCAAGCGTCAAAATTCTTAGAAAGCTAAAGGCTGCGATGCGATAAAAATGTAAACAAAGCCCAATCGAATACGGGCGAGTGAAAAACTCAATAGTTTGACAGTAGCTTGCGTTCAGTTATCATCTCCGCGCTCCAAAATGCACGAACAGAAAGGGTGTGACCATGAAAGCAACAGAAGGAAAGTGTGTACTCCCTGTGTATGCGGTAGAAAAAAAGTTGTTGGCGTTAAAAAACTAGAACATTTTCTTATATCCGATCGATCGGAAAGTCTTATAAAGGAACATATTGATAAAAATTTTTCTCTTAGTAATTCAAAGTATCCATCAGCTATCTGCACATCATGTAACTTAGCACTGAGTAAACGAGGCAAAGGTAAGTAGGTAGGCTGGGGGGACACGGGATCGTGGGGGGGGGGGGGGGAGGTTACAAGTATCAACCCACGGGATCATAGAGATTGCTGTCGTGCCTTGCTATTTATCATCAATTACTAATTTAAATGTTATTAATAAATAAACAGAAAAATAATGAAAACTTTCAGTTAGA
>JAWWMK010048522.1:0-10356 GCA_035047105.1 Galeopsomyia nigrocyanea
ATTCACTAATGCAAGTTTAGACTGGCGACGATTTTCTGCCTACTCGCTTAGCAGTTTACATTTCTCGAAATGTATAGGGAAGGAAGGGGGAAAAGATCAACAAATATATTTAAATTGAAATTGTACTTGAGCTCATTCCTCGTAATAGCAACATGAAAATAGGCAAGTCCATTCAAATCTGTACACTCAGTATTTTTATTTGCAGCTGCATCGTAAAGTAGATCAACAATAGTATCCTTTTGTCTGTGATTCTCATTGTAAAGAGCAAGATGAAGAGGAGTCATATAATAATCGTTTTGGCTGTCAATGATAGCTCCATTTTTCCATAGTAACTCAGCACGATTACAATTACTTTCAACGGCAAAATGCAGGGAGTATACAAAGAACAAAAAACAGCATCTCTACTGATAGGGAGGTTTACTTCAGCACCATTATTGATCAAAGTTTCAACAATTTCTGGATCTTCTCTCAAGCAAGGCACATGAAAATATGTTAAATGACTTTCATGACTATCTTCGGTATAAATATTCTTTGTAGATAGAATGTGAACTTTTGTCGAGAGAATTTGCAGTTTCTCATATGCTAGTTTGAGTGCAGTTTGGCCTTTATCATCTTCTGGATACTTGTGATTACTGGCTCTCTTGAGAACTGTTACAGCGTCTAAAGATCTAAACTCAACTGCAAAGTCTTACGATATAAAACTTGGCCACAATGGTGAATCTTGTCCCACAGCATTGTCAATGTCAAGATCATAAGTACAGTTGGATATTTCATTATTGATTGAATTAACGTATTCTTGGAGGTAGTACGTGTAAAAATGTCTGAAATATATATACTACACCTTCTTAATACATATAATCTTTGCTCTTCTCTTGTAAATCATGATTTTGTTAATTTTGTTCCACAAATGTCAATTTGACGTTTTTTAAACCATGTTGTACGTTCAGGATTAATAAAATGTCTCCAAGTGACTAATTTTGTAAGGTATATGCAATGGAATCAGTGCATGCTATATTTTCAAAGTAATAAGTAAATTTGTTAGTCAAGTAAAAATAAATCTGAAATGGGATATGATTATTAAGTTAAGGGAATCAGGTCATTAGAAATAATCACAAACTTGGAATTTAAGGGAATGAGATGTAATAAGTAAAATTGTACTAAAGACAAAAAAGTAATGCGAAAGCTTAAATACAACGAAATTCAAAAATACTTATAATTTTTGTCTCTTTTTTTCATTAATTAAGTTCTGGCGAAGGACTACTATTAAGTTAATGGAATCAGGTCATTAGAAATAATCACAAACTTGGAATTTAAGGGAATGAGATGTAATAAGTAAAATTTTACTAAAGACAAAAAATTAATGCGAAAGCTTAAATACAACGAAATTCAAAAATACTTATAATTTTTGTCTCTTTTTTTTCATTAATTACGTTCTTGCGAAGGACTACGCGACACAAATTCAAATCAAAGACCTGTTCCCTAAAAATCTCTCTCTAAAAAAAACAACAATATTTTTATTTTTCTACAAATTATTTTTTCAATTTTCTTTTTCAGAGGAAAAGTTCAATAACATTAGGATTTCATACAATGTTCTAGCTGCACAACGTGTAATCCCAAATCTGAATTGCAAGACAGATGAAACTTGTATTCAAACTGAAAAAAAAATATAAAATTGTAAATATATAGCCAACAATATAGTATTTATTTCTTATAGTAGAAAGTATAATTTTCGTTTTTAAAATAGATACGAATTTATACACTAGAAAACTGTTTATCATAACATATTATTCATAAAGTATTACGTGCTAACAAGAAGCAATGATTTACTTTTATACCTTTGTTTTTTTGATAAATCCAATATCTGAGTAATTTCAACATTTCAATTCGGAAACTGATCTGATCTTGAGAATCAATCTTGCCAACAAAGTATCCTATACTTGCAAAAAAAGTCTTCATCACTCAAGAAGTTATGATAGTGATTTTGATTAGATGTATTATCACCAATTATCATTATTAGATGTATATGTCACCAACAGTGGTTCTTGAAGATTCATCATTTGAGGCACAAGCTGAGAGTTTATTGCAGTTGTCGCCTTTTTGGTTTCTGAAGCTATGATAGCACTAAGCTTGTCCTCCATAAATTTCATGTTATCGTACAAATGAAATTTTTTTACTCTCTCTTCGTGAGACTTGCAACACATCATGCAAGGCTTCTGTCATTCTGCGCTTTAGACCTCGCCATTTATTTTTAGCAGTGCTTTCTGTAACAAGAGACCATTGTGTTACATAATATACACAGTTGAAGAATTTTTTTCCTATCTCAATGACATAGTTTACTTGATAATATGTTATGCATACTTTTAAAAAAACTAATATTGCAACGGAAATAAGCAATAAACTTTCTGTCTCACTTCAGAATCGCAATAATTTCATTCCAACCCTTTTCCTGATCTTTCGGATTCCATTCTGTGCATGTTTGGTCCCAAAGTCCTCTCCTTTTCTCAACTTGTAATAATAGTCTTTTAGCGTCGTGATCATCGTCTAGTTGCGACAATACCTTTTCACGTGCACTCAGAACACATGACATTTTTTTGACAAGGAGTGACAGAGACAATAATTGTTGAAGATTTATCTGCAAAAAGATATACGTCGTTCCACTATAAATTACTTACAATTGTTCATTGCGTATTTCATATACTAATTTTTTATGGAGATTAAGCAAAAGTCAAAGATTATTTTATCACAAAATGAATCGTGTTGTATATATATTTTTAAACATAAACGGTACTGTTCACTCACCTAATAGTACACCTACTGTTACACCTGTAGCTAGTTAACACGTGGTAAACCTAACCTACACAAGTAAAGAGGACGATGTTGGAGATGTCAAGTGCGCATGCTATTCAAGTCGAAACTCCGGAAATTATGCAATGCCACGAATTTCAGACTTTCAGTCCTTTCAAGCAAAGGAGAAACATTCGAATATTCTTAAAATTAATGACCCCAGTTGATTTTATCATTGATTATCAATCATAACATCTACCATATAAAGCGGAGAGAGGTAAAATGAAAAGTATGAAAGCATATATACAAGGAGTCTTTCTTTGAAAACAAGCTTTGAAACGGCAGTTGAACTCATTTGTTCCTCTGATGAATCACCTGATTTTAATAAAGGTAGCCCATGACACTTGCTCGCACTTGCTACAAGGTCGAATAGATAGCGAGGGTTTGGGATCCGCTAAACTGCGATACGCCATCTGATGGAGAGGCACTCTATCGGGGTCGTTATACATTGCGAGCATAGGGAGCTGATGTGTTTTTCGACTGTAGTTTCCAAATTTGGACCGTTATGAAACTTTTAGACAGAGAAAGTTGTTCGCTATATTTTTTAGAATTTTTTCAGCCCTTAAAAAAAAAACAATTTTTTTTAAATTTTTTTTTCGATGAAAAAATTCTAAAAAATAAGACAAACATATTATTCTTTATGAAAGGTTCCCATAAACTTCGAAATTTTAAACTACAGTCGAAAATACATCAGCTCCCTATGCTGGCAATGTATAGCGACCCCGTTAGGTCAGCCATCATGATAATATGAATTGATGGTACACATTTTCAAAGATTAGTACCAGTGCATTAACTTCGAGTACATAGCTAGAAAATTGAAAATGGCCCTTATCAACGTTTTAATGATGTTTTTTTATATCAATTTATAATTACTATCGTAAACATATCTATGACAGTCAATATCCAAGAATCAGCACCGTAACCCATAAAAACTACGCTAAAATTTCTACTTTTTAAAATTTGCTTCTCTCTCTCGGATTTCTGCCAAGAATTGTACACGCGACAATAAAATTTACAACTGTGCATTAATTGCCACAAGTAGCGTTTATATCAATACCACTATTTCACAGAAATTTCATAAAAATAATATTTTTTTGAACTTCGGACTTATCAGGACATTAGCATACATATTACATAGATTGATTAACTAATTTTATTTAACAAAAATAATTCATGTGTGATTTAAGGAATACATCCTAGTAACTATGCAACATCGTTTTTCAATGGCTGCAATGAAAGTTTTCTTCGAGATTTGAGTCTCGCAATTCTTTTGAAATGTCGGAATCTGTGTTCATAGTTAGGTGATGTAGTGTCGTAAATCAAGGCTAAAAGAACTCAGCGGAATATTACCGACTTTTGAATGCATTCCAGTTGTCCAAGTTTCAGAATGCTTGTTTTAATGGGTGTGTAGACAAGTCAGAAGTTTTCTTGAACAAGGTGAGAATGTGAATGCAGTTATAAATCAAGATGCCTCAGCTTATCCATTGTAGAGATACATCGTTACACTTTGCCATGGAAGCTGATGAAAATCGTCAGGAAGTGGTAGAACTTTTATAAACACATGGAGCTGATATTACTTTAACAAATGATTTTGACATGACACCACTGCACTTACGCGTGTTTGGTTTAACTTAATTTCAAGTTGCTGTAGCACTCAACGATGTGAAGATGGTGAAGAAATTTTTGAAGAATGGCGAAGGTATTTGTAAACCAATCCTACCAAACTGTCGCAAATTTTCCAAGTCTACTCCACTACATTATGCCACTCAGTATGGTCATGATAATATGGCTAAGCTGTTTCTTGAACGAGGCGTAGATGTCAACGCTAAGGAAAACAAAAGCCACTTTGATACTTCTCTCTGGATTGGAAAATTCTCTCCCAATCCATTTTAGACGTTTTTAATAAATTATTTCAGTTCCAAAACTAATTATATCAGTAATACTGTATTTTTTCAGTACTTCATGATCTTCTTGCAATGTGGAGCATATCGTTAGATCCAAGGATACTAACGTCTTGACTTCCATTTTTTTGTTGCTGGGTCGAATGGTTGTGAGTGTGGATTAAGTCACTTCCATTCCACATGATGAGCAGTCATGAGAATATCTTATATCATCGCATAATCTGTTGATGTCAATTGTAAATTATCATTGTACTTGATAAACCTAGAAATAGGTGAATTCCTCAAAATCTGATCATGATAATAAATGAATCTACAAAATGAAAGTTACCTAATATCAAATCATTATGGAATGCAAGTACTGTACTAAAGACTTGTATATGTGTCCACAATTGTTAGAATAACAATCAATCATAATTGAGAATCTAGTTCACAAATATATTATGAGTACTGTGATACTATTATTAGTTCTAATCCGCCACTGCGGTGTTGATTATTCAGTGTGATCTGCAACACAAAGAAGAAAACACTAGAATAACAATTTATTACAAATATTATTGAAAAGTAAATGAAAAATAATTTTGTATTTACCTCTATCACAGAATTATTCTAAAAGTGATTATAAATTCCATTGAAGCATATAATCAATTGGTAACCAGAAACATGTTTATTCTTCAAATTATCATGAAATACTTTGAAAAAAGCGAAGGATTCAAACGTTCTCATCATTGTAGTAGATAACACGGCACACGTTCATTAAATACTTTATTCAAACTTTTATGTTACACAACAGAACTGCAAACTTTATTCTTTCCATTTACGTGAAATTCACTGTGATTAAGTCAAAATTGCGAGATTTCCTAGGACTATCGTATATGCACCAAATTTTAACGTATGTTTGCTTGGCCAACTTCTCAACAAGAAAAAAAGATAAATAACAAATAAGTTATTCCAACAATTGGATTGCAGCGATCTGTCTACATATTTATAACATTTCTAACCTAATTGCACCGAACGAAGCTAAAAATTAAATGTAGCGAGATCGCGAGATGGGATATCTAATCTATAACGTGAAGTTAGTTGGCCCCAAGCCGATCGATAGTCGATATTCGTTCTAAGATTTTGATTTATTTCTATATATTATAATCTGTTCTTTTTGTTAATGTTTTTTATAAATTGGTAGTTCAGTATTTCATTTGTGTGAATAAATGATTTTTATGTAATACCTTGGCATTTGAATCACATTTGAAATTTTGATTCATTGCAAAAAATCCTTCGAGCTGTAGGTATAACGAGCGCAGTGCTGTCGCAGTGACTGTTCGAGTTCGAGTTTCGATTGTGTGTATGTGTATTTTGTACAAGCGAGTGGTCAGCTGTTGTCGTCAGTGAAAAGCAGGAGCCATTTTAATAGTCGAAAACGAGCTGTACTTTTATTCAACTAAGCTGCAATTATCCAATTATGCCTCCAAAACGTAGAGCTATTTCAAAATCTGACGTTGACACGGAGAGCCTTAGAACGGCTGTGTTCAAAGAACGAGTGATCTGGGACGAAAAAGATCCCAATCACGGCAATCAATATCTGGTTAATAAAGCTTGGGATAAAGTAGCAGCCACTTTGAAATTTACAAGTAAGTTAAATGATGCAATACGTCTTTATGTTTTCTAATGGCTCGTACAGCAAGCAATAAACTTTCCACTCGATAAATACGGTCTGTTGACATATGAAATATATATATCGATACAGCTTATCGTTCTCTAATATATCGATATTCTTTTTTCAGAGCCATTAATCATGAAAAAATGGGCAGAGCTGCTTGCCGAGCAAAAAGATTTGCATCGTAAGGAACCACATTTGACTTCTGGTAGTGCAGGTGGCCTTGCCAGTCGTTTCTCTGATTCCTTGCACTACGCTGATGAATTGGGTTTTTAAAGGACAAACATACTCCTGTTGTTGAAACAGCAGGCAATTTGGATGGTTTAATGAACAATCCAACAACTAAAGTTGTAGTAGTGAAGCCTGAAACGCCATGCCAAAATTCTGGTGCGGTGACAGAAGTAAATTCTCTGGTCGCTGAGATTACAGATATTCAATTTTTCTCAAGCTTGCTCACATCAATTAGCCATCTAAGTGATGAAGAAAAATTAAATGTAAGAATCAAAATAATGGAGCAGTTGGAGCAGCGTTCAGCCAAAATGGATCTGAGCTGCGATGAAGATGGTTTGTAGTGCAAAATTTATACAGCAATTTTTATTTAAAAGAAGTATATGATAAATATATTTGTTATCATTACAGATATTACACTTTTAGGCTCTTGGATGCCAGCCGTTAAACATGCCTGCAAAGTTTGTAAAGTAGAGAAATGAAAAATATAAATACTTCTAACTAATAAAATAAACAACAGACCCAATGTATGATTAAAATGAAGCTTTCGCATTACTTTTTTGTCTTTAGTAAAATTTTACTTATTACATCTCATTCGCTTAAATTCCAAGTTTGTGATTATTTCTAATGACCTAATTCCATTAACTTAATAATCATATCCCATTTCAGATTTACTTTTAATTGACTAACAAATTTACTTATTACTTTGAAAATATAGCATGCACTGATTACATTACATATACCTTACAAAATCAGTCACTTGGAGATATTTTATTAATCCTGAACGTGCAACATGGTTTAAAAAACATCAAATTGACATTTGTGGAACAAAATTAACAAAATCATGATTTACAAGAGAAGAGCAAAGATTGTATGTATTAAGAAGGTGTAGTATATATATTTCAGACATTTTTACACGTAATACCTCCACGAATGTGTTAATTCAATCAATAATGAAGTATCCAACTGTACTTATGATCTTGACATTGACAATGCTGTGGGACAAGATTCACCATTGTAGCCAAATTTAACATCGTAACACTTTGCAGTTGAGTTTGGATCTTTAGACGCTGTAAGAGTTCTCAAGAGAGCCAGTAACCACAAGTATCCAGAAGATGATAAAGGCCAAACTGCACTCAAACTAACATATGAGAAACTGAAAATTCTCTCGAAAAAAGTTCACATTCTATCTACAAAGAATATTTATATCGAAGATAGTCATGAAAGTCATTTAACATATTTTCATGTGGCTTGCTTGAGAGAAGATCCAGAAATTGTTGAAACTTTGATCAATAATGGTGCTGAAGTAAACCTCCCCATCAGTAGAGATGCTGTTTTGTGTGATAAGGAAAGGAAAGTGCTAAGTGGACGCACTGCACAGCAGCCAGCAAAGGTGTCAAATATCGCTGAATATGTACAAAGTATTTATAAAGTAAAGCCTATGAAGAAGTTTTAATTTTCAGTTTATACAATCGTTAGCTGCACTGTACGTCTATGCTGCACTGGCTATGTACTGCTCTGCCAGCCGAACCACTGTACTGGAAATGAAGGGAACTACTTAGCCAGGGATGCAAACTACTGTATGGTACACGAGGCTTTCTATTAGTCAAAAGGATGTGCTGCGATGGCGTTTCATGATATTTCGGAGTTGAACTGTCATATATGCTTATAGTTTAACTCGAAATAGTTGTTGAATTTCATTTTCTTTCGATTTGAAAGTAAGACGTCTGAGTCACAAATTGAACATTCGCGCCACGTTTCAAATGCAGCTGCACGCATTCACCCATCTTATCTTTCCAAACTGATTTTATCGCACAATACAACGAAGTACGTCCTGTATTTCTCGTTTATTTCGCGTCGATATTTGCGCCATTGTTCAGCAAAAATTTCTTCCCACCAAATTATTAATCGAGTGATGGTAGATATCCAAAAATAATATTTGAATATCTCGAAGTAAGAATAATTATATCTTTATTTTTTACTGTTATAATTATAATCATTCATGCCTGGCTCTCGAAACAACAGTCTAATTTTTAATGATAAAGTATATGATAGTATAATTTTAAAATTATGAGATTTCATGCTCGTTTTACGCCTGGTGTCCACGATCCCAAATAGGTTATTTCTGTAATTATAACAAATATACATGTATGTATATTTTAGATGAATATTACCATATATATCTCACTAAACTAATGTACAAACCATCTACATCATCCCTGCCAAGATTCATTTGTTCAGTACAGCTTTTTAACTTCTCCATGATTTCAATCCTTAAATGTAATTTTTCTTCATCGCTGAGATGACTAATTGTTGGTATCAGACTTGCAAGGAATTGTGAATCAGTTAAGTGACTTGTAGAAGGTACATCACGCGTGGCACCTAATGATCTTGTGGAATGCTCCTGGGGCTTCATTGCTGGGGTTGAAATTGTTGCTTTCTCCAAAAGAGTATCTAAATTGCCCGATGTTGTCATGACAGGCTTTTTTTGTCTTTCAAAAAGCCCAATTGATCAGCATAGTGTAAAGAGTCGGAGAACCGACTGGCATCGCCACCTGCACTTCCTGATGTCAAATGCGGGTCTTGATGGAGGAGATCTTTTTGTTCGGCACGCAACTATGCCCACCTCTTAATAATAGACTACTCCAAAAAATTAACATCAATAACTACTGTTAGATGATGGTATGCTTCGTAAATTTCATACGTCAATAGATCGCATTTATCAAGTGGGCATTAATAAATGTTATCCAAGGTGAATTTTGCGAGAGGTACATTGTTTTGTTTTTTGACGAGAAAATAGAGGTAGATGGTTAAAAAGCATAACATACATTGCATTATTCAACGTACTTATGAAGACCAATGCGGCTGCTATTCTATCCCAAGCCTTAGTAACTTGAAATGAATTGTCATAGTTCTCATCTTTTTCATTCCATATGACCAACTCATTCAATACGGCCGTTTTGAGACTCTCCGTAGCACTCTCGATTGCTGGAATAGGTTTACGTTTTGGTGGCATCGTTTACAAGTTACTTTGTGTTGAAACGTGCTTTCTATACGATGAAAATTGCTCCGTTCTCCAACAGCTCTTTTACTTCGCGACTTGCAATCACCGCCATTGCCATTGAAGCTGAGCGCCTGGACGTCCTCGACGATACATGCATGCGTTTGCGCCGCTAGGATTTTTTTTTGCAATAGTATTTGAAAATTTTAAATGTCAACAAAACATTACATCCGCAAAATTTATTTGCGTGTATAAAATATTGAAATACCTTATTTCCAACAAACATAAATTTGAAGAATCATATATTCAATTATAAATTATAAATCATAATAAAATATAGGATAAATAAATACAAATCTTAACGATAATCGACTATCGATGGGTTTGTGGTCAATTTCACGCTGCCGATTAGATACCTTATATGTACATACCTACATATGTGACAACAATTGTTTCGCTCGCGAGTTTAGCTTCGTTTGGTTATTGTATATCATTATAATTAGGGTGACTCTAATTCAATGTTAAAAACTGGTTGTTGTCTATCAAATTGGAAAACTTGAAGAATCAAACATGTATTATGAATTAGTTCATACGTGATCTTGATTAAAAATCGTGCGACGTAACCTAGATAAGAGTGAATAGCACGTGAACGAGAGAATAAAATTTGCTGATATAATGTATGACATAACGAGGTGCCTAAAGTACTCGTATAGTAGATTCGAATAGTTATA
>JAWWMK010048533.1:0-10353 GCA_035047105.1 Galeopsomyia nigrocyanea
CCCAAAATTTTGCGTTGGGCGCCATATTTATATATATATATATATATATGGCACCCAACGCAAAATTTGGGGTACGTTACAATATAGTATTGGTCTTTTTAAACAATTTTTTTTTCTCTTCGAAAGGATTTGATCTCAGCTTTCTTTTGGTGATATTAGAAAAACGCAACAATGCTTAGGTTACAAGATATATCCATTACAAGAGAGACATATTTTCACATATTTGACAAAAATAGCCTATAACTATAGAAATATTGAACATTAGGATGAACGGACGCGGCTTCTTACGTATCTCTACGTATGAAAAGAGATCCCAAAGTTGCAGGCGAATCGGTGACTCAAACATGTGACACTCTCCTTGTAAGTTACGCAAACGCAAACTATATCTAATTATAAATGGTTATGATAATAAGTAATACAAATGGAGCATTTTTTTTTGTTTGCCCCCCAATTAGACTTGATTGCTTTTATTTTTTTTTTCTAATAATAACATACAAATTCAATTTTAATTACCTATGACTTCATATTACTTTTTTTCTAATCATTTATATCACTTATAACTAAACGTGGGCCTGGCAAAGAGTGCGAAATAATTTTATTTAAAAGTTTTGTACATAAACAACTATAAAATAATTTTTCATTAGTCTTGATTTCATTTTCTTTCTGTGTTCGTAGGTATGCTGTAGGTATGCTGTGATGTATTCCATTTAAATCTAATGTGTTTCCTTGTAATTTTCAACAGATAATCAACTTTTTTATCCACTTTATCTCTATAAATCTTTGGTAGCACATGGTGTTTCAAAAAAGTGGGCTTGTTTTTATCGACTCATAATTTATTTTTGTAATTTTTCATAATTAATCCCGTTTCGATAGGAGATTTTTAGCTTATATTTGCAATTGCAAGAATGAGTTCGAAGTTAATTAACTTGATGAGCTTTGTATTTGCCCTGATAATAATTTTGTTGATTTATTTATTTTTTGTTTAATCCCTTTGTTTGAGAGAAAAAACGTTAGATCGACGAAATCTGCAGTAGCTTGATTTGTCTTTCCATGTAATAATTTATGGTCACTATCGCCATCATTACAAGTTTTAAGAAACAATGAGTTAAGTTAGGTTTCTAGTGGAATTTTGGCGAAAAAATCGAATTGATTATTCCTGTGGATGGTGTCCCGTCGACCTGGGAGTCACCCTGGCACCTGAACACCGTCTTCTGAAGCACTTGGTGATTTTCGGGGATATCGTGGGATAATCTCTGCCCATCCTCGTGGGTGGTATCCCGTCGACCTGGGAGTCACCCAGGCACTTGGACATCGTCTTCTGGAACAGCTGGTGATTTTTTGGGATATCGTGGAACACCTGGTGCCCTTCCTCGTGGGTGGTTTCCCGTCAACCTGAGAGTCATCCTGGCACCTGGACATCGTCTTCTGGAGCACTTGGTGATTTTCGGGGATATCGTGGGATACCTGGTGCCCATCCTCGTGGTTGATGTCCCGTCGACCTGGGAGTCACCTGACACCTGGACGTCGTCTTTTGGAGCACTTGGTGATTTTCGGGGATATCGTGGGATACCTGGTGCCCATCCTCGTGGGTGGTGTCCCGTCAACCTGGGAGTCACCCTGGCACCTGGAGATCGTCTTCTGGAGCACTTAGTGATTTTCGAGGATATCGTGAGATACTTAGTGACTTTTCCTGTGTATAGTGCCTCGTCGACCTGGGACCTGGAAAAATGTTGTTACACGCAATTTTTTTTCCTCTGTGTTTATGTCCGGGTTTGGAACCGACAACTCGCGAGGGCGAAGTGGCCACATTAAAAATATAAAGCTGTTATTGTTGTGACACTATTGTCTTCGTATAAATAAGGCTATGTGCTTCATCAACATTTGTCCATGGCTATAAGGCGGCATGAATCTGCAAATATATTAACGATTCATTACGTAAAAACGAAATTGCGCAAAATGTTTATAATTTGTCAAGAACATATATCCGTTCTTGAAATCGGCAACTCACGGCGGCGAGAAGGCAACATAAAAAATAATGGAATGATCTGTTTTTAGCTATGACATTATATCCCTAGTATAAATTAGGCAATGCGAAGTTGAAATTGGCAATCATTTTTCTTTGGCTTTTATTTGATATCAGCATGAATTGATTGGTGTAACTGCATTAAAAAAATGATTCATTTAGTAAATAGAACAAGAAACAATCCAGCGGGTTTAATGAAGTATTTTTTGTCCTGAACATTGTGACATTTGCGTACAAGGGCATTGTCGTATGCCAATGAGATAATTTTTTTGACGCTCGTCGATGGATACGACGTTGGAGGTTGTTTCCGTATGCTGCTACGATCCAATCAACTATTCTGCATCGAGTTAAATGTCGATACAAAGAGAACAGAGGTATATTCAATAATAATGAGTATTAACTGCCAGGAGCTGGAAATATATTGACGCTCCTTTATTTAGAAACGAAAAAAATGTAATAAATATTTACACTTTCACGATTTCATACCTTAACATACCGGATTTACATCCGAGCTAGGAACAGGCAACTCGCAAGGGCGAGGTGGCCAAATTAAAAATATAAAGCTGTCATTGTTGTGACACTATTGCCTTCGTATAAATAAGGCTATGTGAGATTACTTCATCAATGTTTGTCCATGGCTATAAGGCGGCATGAATCTGGAAATATATTAACGATTCATTACGTAAAAACGACGAAATTATAAAAAATATTTTATAATTTGTCAAGAACATATATCTGAACTTGACATCGGCAACTCGCGGCGGCAAGAAGGCCACATAAAAAAAATTAAATGATCTGTTTTTAGCTATGAAATGTCAATTATTTATAATACTTATAAACGATATTTTTTCTCTAAATTTTCTTATTTTTCTTTTTATTAGTCAGTTTAATCATAGCGTTGTTAAGAAATAATAATTTTAATTTGTTTTTCATTCTCACCCTCGACAGCGCCACATATAGTTGTCCATGGCTGAAAACCGGTGTCGGGAGGTATACTCCGACATGATCATAAGACTGTCCCTGTGATTTATTAATGGTTATTGCAAAACCCAATCTTATCAGAAACTGTCTTCGTTTTAACTCGAATGGAAAATCCTCTTTTGATGCCGACAAGCATATCCTTGTGAGAAAAACTGACTTCCCAGTATGAGTACCACCTGTAATCTTGGCTTAAATCGAGTATTTTCTCATGTTTTGAATAACCATCCTCGTACACAGTTCTTCACTTATATTTAAGTTCCTCAATAAAATTATAACAGCGCCTTCTTTCAATCGTAGTATATGAGGTAGGAGTCCATTTGGCGTCTTTGTATTTAAAAATTCATCTGCTACTATTGATGCCATATTTTTACCATTATCATCTTCTGTTGCATCAGTACTTAAGTGTTCTGTGTACTTTCCATTATATCTAATATCTCGCTGTTGATATCCAATACGTCCTTATTTGTACGAGCCAAATAACTTTATTATTCAAGGTCGTATCGTTAAGTTTTAATACTTTGCCAAATATCTCATTGACAATGTCTTCTTTGTTGGTAATCATAGAATGTGGGATTTCCGTTAATTCGTTTTCCTCTTCATATTCGCTATAACGTTTCCCTTCATCAACGTCCCTCAGGTTATCTCTTCATTTGGATTGGATTGTTGATAAAAGCCATTTCTTGAATAATTTGTCATGGTCTGTAACTCGCAAGTTCTCGCTGAGTGTCATTCGATAGAATTTTGGCCATAAATAAAAATTCTTAACATAATTTTCTATGATTGCTGTACGACTACCATGTCAAACCACCGATAAAATTTAGCTGAAGTCATCGGAAACGATTATTACTTTACCTCCAAATGTTTCGCCATTATTGCATACGTCACGTAGTAGACGATCAACTGCTTCAAGTGCCAATTTTGATGCCATAGAAATTTCATCCCATACAATCACTTTCACGTCCCTCAGGTTATTTGAATTGAATTGTATGTTGCAAGTTGTAGTCTCCGTCAATGACGATGGTAGTTTAAACGTCAAGTGCACCATTTTTCCATTTTTTAACAGATTAGCTGCTATTCCTGTCAAAGCTACACATACCGTTTTTGCATTTATATTTTACAAATGTTCTATTATTCACTAGATATCTTTTTTTCAGTTTCTCGTGGCGCATCTATAAAGATACATTTTTGTCGATTTTGTCCAGTTAAACATCCTAACACTCTATCAAATATTTCTTTTTGCTTGGCTTTCAACGAATCTATTTCATATCGCAAGGTGTGAAAGTCTTTGTCATTGATTTCAGTTGTTAATTCATTGTCAATGTCTTCTAAATATTTGGTTATTTCTGGTAAACCAAAATGACTTAACGTGTGTCCGTGATCTTCTACATTTGATATACCGAGTGAGCGTTGGCAAGAAAATTAGAAATTGAAATATCTTAATTTCAGAGCTGTTGTGAAAAGAGCTAACGTAGAGTAGATATATTAAGAACCTTAACGAGATAAGTATTGTCAAAAAACATATTCTTTTTACAAATCCTACTGCATTTACATTTGAAATGGAAATTTTTTAAAATATTTTGGAGCAATGAAAAGATTATCAATATTTTTTATGGTGAATGTCCTTTGAATATTTAATTAGAGAAAAATATTAATGATTAAAGAATATTTATTATTGTAGAACATTTTTCAACATTTTGACTTATGTAAATAATAGACATTTTTATACAGGATACAAACAGACTGAAAAATATGCGCGCGAAGCGCGCTACTCAATGCTAGTTGTTTATTATACAGTGGAAGCATTATACCTTTTTTTTACTTTACAATGCATTTTCCTCGGTTTCAGTTTTATCAAGTTCAAAATGTTCTCTGCGCATTCAACTTTGGTCAAAATAAGTGTGGGGGGGCTCATTTTCTTGCTAAAGGCCTACCATATAAAGTCCACCTACGCAAAAATTGTTAGATCAATCCAGATGTACGGAGACTTGAAATATACATGGAAAAATATGGTAAATTGGTGATTTTTATGGTATTATTTGTGTTTCATGGTAAGTGCAGTGCATGATAAGTTAAAAATTTTTCTGATAGATGGACTAAAGAGAATGAGTTCGAACAACAGTTTAGGTCAAAGTGGCATGCGCATGGAGCATTTTGAATTAAGGTCCATAAATAGCTTAATATGCATATAAATTGGGTTTAAATCATGGAAAAAAATTCTGGAGGCATCAAAATTTTTGGTTTTTCAAGCAGAATATGTTTGCAAAATTTAAAAAATTTTGGTTGTAGAATAAAAAAAAAATAGAAATTTCACTAGAAAACTACCTTAAGGTCACTATCGCCATCATTGTTTTCCAATGCAAAATATGATATGATTATTATCAGTATCGCCATTATCAAATTCTATCATATGCAGTGAAGCATATGCGTTTGTATCAATTTCATTATCAACAAATGGTATGGAATCGAAAAGGTCATTAATTTTGAACGTAATCTCTTTCAATTCGGTATTAATTAACATTTTTACTTTTTGCTGGGAATTATACCCTATTACACAATCTTTAATTGAATCTGGTACCACGATATATGTGAGATTCAGTGTAAAGTAAAGACTAAAGTAAAGATAAATGTGTCTACGAGGGAGTACAATAGTAAAGACTAAAGTAAAGATAAATGTATCTTAGTGGAAATCACAACTTGTACTTTGATGCGTGTTGATTTGCTGCCTGTAGCAGTTTTCACAAATTTTTCATGTAACGGGAACGTAGAACATGACTTAAAAATATCTATATTTCTATTGTAGAATTTTTCATAAATAACAGTTACTTCGCTACCTGTGTCAGACCGGAGGCCTATACGCCGATGGGTCAGTCGCTACACCGGATTTCCCTTAGGAATTTCCTTACCAATTTCCGTCTTTTTCATCTAGTGTGGTGATGTGTGGTGAGGTGTAGAGAGGTGTACCCTAGGGAGAGTTGTATGTGTTGATGTATAATAGTACATTACGCTACGAGGGAGTACAATAGGCGTGGTACGCACTGTGTGATGTTGCCGATCGAGCGACGCGAGTTCGGCATTTCACACAGTGTGTGCTCGCCTATTTGTACTCCCGAGTTGCATGTACAATTTTTGATCATACCTCCGTAGAATTACGGTTGTACGCCCTCAGCAGGCCGTACAAGACTGCATTTTCTGTCTAGAAGTAAAGTGTTTTACCCGCTCGAGGCGTTAGCCGAGAGCGGTACGTCGCATAGCGCATGCGTGAAGCATTTTACTCCCAGGCAGAGAACGCAGTATTGTACTCCCTGCTCAGAGGGCGTATAACCATAATTTTACGCGCAGTGTGGTGTGGCGATATGTGGTTAGATGTAGCAATGTGTATTGATGTATGAAAATGTGTGGTGATGTGCGCTGAGGTGTGGTGATGTGTGATGATGTGTGATGATGTGTGGTGATGTGCAGTTAGGTGGAGTGATATTTGTTGATGTATTAAAAGGTGTGGTGACGTACGGTGAAGTTTCGAAATTCGTGGTGATATATGGTGATGTGTAAAGAGGTGAGGTGATATATAATAATGTATGGTGAAATTCTTTGTAGTGAGTTCTAGTGAGTTGCAGTGAGGAACAGAGAACACATAACACTCTCAGAATTATGGACTGGAGAAATCGAAATTTGAATTTTATGGGAAACCACGAGCTTTTTCTTGGAACACGACCATGACTATGACTATGCGATGAGATGAATGGATAGCTCTCGTTCCCCCATAAAATATGGCGGTATAAGATTTCGATTCCGGTCATTATGAGTAAACCATTGGAAAAAGATGTGCATGAATGAATTCACTATATGACAAGATAAGTTTTTTTCATGTTTTTTAACGTGAAACGTTTATAGGCTCGATAGAGGGGCGATTGCTTTGGCTGCTGAGCGAGCTATGGGTCGTACGTACGGAGTGACTCATAGGCTCCCCTCTCCCCTCTCCTCCGCGCTAGTATACCCATACCTGATACAGTATACCTATATATTTGTAGCTGAGCGCTCTCGTAGCAACTATAGTTACGTCTATGCCAATAGTCTCGTAGTTTACGATTGACTATAGCTATAGCGTCGGAGTAGATACAGCGTGTTTAGACGTGCAGCCGAGTGCAGCAGATTAGCTGTACGCATTTAAAAAAATGTCATATAAGTATTTTATAATTTTTATAATTTATTGAGTAATACTAGTGAAAAATGAATGATGAAGAAAACAATTCATATATCCATTGAATTGGCTTGAAAATGAACATTTTATTAGTTGAAAATGAACATTTTACTAGTAAGACTTGGGTAATTAGTTTATTATTTGTGAAAGCGCCCGTTCATTACGTGCCTAACGTTGCATAATGGCGGAGCAACATTCACCTCTACAGGGCCTCAAGGCTGACCAGTAAGATGGATTCTTATCCATCTTTGGTAGCAAGAATCGCCGATCTTTGTCGATGCCGCTAAGGGAAGCGCGGGCGCGGTTCCATGCGATTTCTTGTCAGGAGTACTTCTCCAAACCTGCGCTATACAATGCTGAGCGCAATCGAGAAGAGGGGAGGAGAGAGAGAGGAGGAGTGGGAGTAGTTAGTTGAGTGTATCTCGTGCGCAAGCTAGGAGTTGGATTTACACGCACTATAAACTGGCGGCTCACTGGTATTCTGAACGCGCGCCTTTCGCAGCTTTCTCCTTCTCTCTCTCTCTCTGTCTCTCTGTCTCTCTGTCTCTCTCTCTCTCTCTCTCTTTGTCTCTCTCTCTTTGTCTATCTCTCTCTCTCTCTCTCTCTCTTTCTCCTCATCGTTGCGCATGCTTACATGTACCCTAATGTACCCTCGCATGTGCCCTAATTGCATACGCTTCCGTTTACACTTAAGTTGTGGCGCGAGTTTAACTACTCACAATGTATACATTCGATATTCAACTAGTCGGTTTTCTGTCATGTACTGTTCATCCTATAAAAAATGGTTTCTTAAATTAAATAATGCATCACCTCAAACGATTGATACCGAAAATTTATCGAAGGAAACACAAATTTTGTAATTCTTTCTTAATGTTCAGCAAAATTATGCGTTGGATCACCTTTTTTGAATCCAGTTTTTCTTTCCATTCACCGGAATCGAAATACGCAGTTCTTCTGGCTTTCTTATATTTCTTGTTCCTCTATGACATCGTATCATTTAAGAAATATCATAACATACTAATTTGTTTTGCTATGTGTCTATAAAACTATTAGAAGTTCTATTTATATTTTATCGAAGAGCTTTCACGAGATATATTATTATTTTATCAATAAGAACAATGAACAAGATACTTTAAAAGTACAGCTTGAGAAGTGCATATCCATCAAAGCTAATAATTCTTTTTAATTACAGGTGATTATTCAAACGGATATCAAGTGGCCCAATGGATTAACCCTAGACCTGATAGCAAGACGAATATTTTGGGCGGATGCTAAATTGCATATAATTACATCTAGTGACTACGATGGTCTGAATCGACGCACAATTTTATTTTCGACTGTAACTCTGCGACATCCTTTTAGTATCACAATATTTGAAGACTTAATTTATTGGTCAGATTGGGCTACACAATCTATATTTAAAGCAAATAAATTTACTGGTAAAGCAGTTCAAGTAATAGTATCAAACCAGTCGATACAACACCCGATGGTTCTACATATTTATCATCCATATAAACAGCCTGATGGCACAAATCAGTGTGAATCTGTCAATGGTCGTTGCAGTCATTTATGTTTACCATCGCCGAAAATAAATTCTGAGTCTCCGCTATTAAGTTGTGCGTGTCCTGATAACTTTATTCTAACAGACGATGCACTTCTATGCTCAAAACCAGGTGAATTAAGTAGCTGGTATAACTGTATAAAAAATATTTTTAGTTACAATATATTCTTATTACTTCCAACTTGTCACGTCAAACATAGTATCAATTGATTATTATGATGATTTTTGTCGATATACACATGAATTTTCATATTTTCATAGCTGTATGAGTTTAATGCATGACATTCATGCATGATATTATATGATTCATCACGCTCCATGATCGCTTATATTCCTGTAACTCTCGTCCTAAATAATAAATCATTTCAGAAATTACTTCTATAAAATATGAACCTTCTCAAAAACTAAAACTTTTGAGAAATTCGAAAACCCTTTTTCTCTAAACATCACCAGATCAATTGTCTGGAAATATTGAACAAAAGAAAGTTGACTTTGTAGAATATTTACTTTTATGAGTTTTGCACTTCAAATAGTATGTTATTTATATTTGTGGATGAAATAGGCAATATGTATAATTTCATCTTGAACATTTGAATTAAATCTACTTCGCGAAGCCAGTCGGGGGTCTTTTTCATGTAAATGATATCTTGATAGCGATATCGAAAGATGGAGACGTATTTTACGTCAAGTAACGTATAAAATTTTTTAATGCATAATTGTTATTAAAATTATGTAATGTTATGTAACGTATAGTAAAAATAAGGAAAATTATTAAATAATAATTACGATTATTAAAAATGAAAAAAAAATTGTTACGTTAATTATTATTTAAATTATGGAATGAATCAATAAAAATACGGAAAATTATTGAAATCTCAGTAATATTATTTATAAGCTTGTAATGAAAAAAATGTACGGAATAAAGTGTCATTGTTAAGAGGAAAAGAAGTGTGAGAGTAAAACGTAAAGGCATTTTTTATAAACTCTTGATTTTTTATTAATCTCAACCCTATGAAAGGCAATTAGTTGCCTAAAACATTTTTCTAAGAACTATAACACAAGCGCCTATTTTACGGGGTAAAATAAGCAAGCGAGCCGTGCAATGGGCTAGGCGATGCGTTATCAATTATTTAATTTGGGGATATCGCACTCACGTTGCAAGCTGAAAATATTTGAGAGAGGAAATTGAATGCGAGGATTCAGAAATAACTCAACTCACAGATTTATTATTATACGTTCGAACTATGTTAATTAATAATAAATCTGTGAGTTGAGTTATTTCTGAATCCTGGCATTCAATTTCCTCTCTCAAATATTTCCAGCTTGCAACGTGAGTGCGAGGTGACGAGCCCATCGTCGCCGTATATAGAAATATATCACACTTGCAAATAACGTAGTAATAACTTTATTTTACAATCTCAATTCAAATTATGTTTCGTTCGAACTAATATTCTCAAGCGTCAAAATGGCGGATGCACATCGCGCCAGATACCATATTCCGTGCGGATTAACCCACAGGAATTTTCCTTACTGCAACTTACAAATAACAATGAATCATGAAAATTAGATGAGGAGAGACAAAGAAAGAAA
>JAWWMK010048544.1:0-10352 GCA_035047105.1 Galeopsomyia nigrocyanea
AGGTGTACGGACACCATGTCCCGGTTTTACGTTACTGTCACCGTAATTTTTCCGGTGAACATTTTCTCCGTGTAGTCACGCGTTAGTGCCAAGTCAATAGTCACACCCTTATTAAAGCCTACGACTGCAAAATCCTTGTTCATCAATGGGCCACCGCTATCACCCTAAAATAATTTTTTATTTGCATAAATTCTTTAAAAAAAAGAAAAAGACAATGGTTTTAGTCAAATATTTATTCCTTACGTCAGTAAGAAAGATCCAATCAGGCTCTCCGATACTGCAAATGAATAACGGAGGGACAGCAGCCGAGGCGCCTATTTTTCCTAATCTTTTTTCGCATTCTTCATCCGATATCACTTTTAAAGTAGCTATTTTCAATTCGATAGTTGGATAAACTGACTGAGTACTACCCCAACCGACGGTAAAAACTTGGGAATTCCGCTTTTCAAATAAATAGTTCTTCTGGGTATACGATAGAGTTGCTGTCTTAATTGGTGCCTTATTCGCGGCTTCGGTTACTCCGAGGGTTAGCTAAAATAACATTTAATAACAAATTTAACTTCATCTCCACTAAAACTAAATTAAAAGATTGCATGTAATGGCATGACTCCAAATGAAACGAACGAATACCTGTATTATCGCGATATCGTTGGCTTTGCCATAGCAATCTTGATAATTTTTCAGAACGTACCATATGCAATAAACAATCCACGATTCAATCGCATGCGTTTGGACATTCCTCAAATCGTTAGATCCGACGAAAACTTGTAGGTCTTCCTTATCCCTATTGTCCAAGCAATGTGCAGCAGTGAGAACAAGTTTATTAGATATCAGCGAGCCAGTATACATTCTTGCAAATATTCATTTCCAAAACCTTTATTCGTAATTGCGATGGATACGACAAAAGGAAAATCTTTGTCGAATTGAGCTTTCGCTACGTTCGAGCTTGCATTGTCATATTTGTCGATCAATGCTCCGACGTATGATGGTCTTGTCGTACCTTATAATTTAACAAAATTATATGGATGAGCTCGTGGCATTGCTATATTATCCTTCAATAATTTCACATGTTTAGTCTTTTTCATTTAAAAATGTGTCATCTGCGCCTTTTTACAGTGAGAAAAAAATGCTGTAATGGATGATAATGCTAAGAATATATTCTGCATATTTTTTTAACAATACATACATTCAATTCGAAAAACTTGTATATTCATCAAGTGTAGTAAATTACGATTAAAGAAATAATAAAAAATTGTATATTATCAAATAGATCAGTATTGCGTGACTAAAATTAAAAATAATTAAAGTAGTATATAAGGTACGTCTACCCAATTACGCCACTAAGATTTCAAATCGCCACAACTTTTTATGGCGAGCGAATTTTTCAACGTACGTGGTTTCGTTCGAAAGCTGGCAGTTTACCCTTTAAAATGATGCCCCGCACGATTAATTTGGTTAAGTCTAACCAGAGTTATCATACTTTGAATCAAGCTACTTATTTTTGGTGTGAAAAAGTTAGTTGCATACCCAATTGCGCCACTTCGAGAAACAAGTATTCCGGCAGGTGAAAATAATGTTTGATACTGAAAAATAAGTTTCGGTATCAACGTTTATTATGAAGAAGTGCTATTTTCACATGATAAATTATATGGTAATTTCTTAATTATTAATAAACACTGGTTTAAAAAATAAACTAGAAATGGGCCATTATACGTTAATAATTGGTCGAAATGAATTTTTTTAGAATTCTTTTACATTTGCGTTTCTTTATTTGAACAAAGAAATACAATACTCTATTTAGAAATATGAAATTGAAATTTTGACCCATCTTTTATATAGGATTTTTGAAAGTGGCGCAATTGGGTAGAATAGAGTAATAATAGTAATCACAGTGGCATTCGCCTTATTTAAGCACTATCCGAAATTCTGACAAGTGTTTGTGAAAGCTTAAAAGAAGACGAATCGAATGGTATATAGACGATTTGTTGAAAAATATATTAAGGTAGTCAAAAATGACTTATACTTACTCTAAGAAAATTAAGAAAATTGAAGTGTTCGGTTGATCGCTACACAAAACGTCGGTTAAAAAACCGAATTGGTAGTACTCCATTTACACCTTCATTATTCAACAGTACCAATATAACGCCACAGTGCTGCGGAGCTGTAGCGCGCCTAAATTCGAAATACGAGCAAGTGGCGCATTTGGGTAGAGGTACATACCTTATTATAAAAATATTCTGGACGTGTTAAATACACAGCAAGTTATATTACCTTTTTATAAACTTACCGAGCAACATGAGCCAAGCAAAATATTTAAGAATCGCAGACTGCATTATTGTATATACTCAAGAAATCCGTCTAAAACTATAGTTTGTAGAAAATGGAACTTAGTATGTGACAGAAATATTTGAAGTACAGAAATTTTTATTTAATAGCCGTATGTCAAATTGTATTAATAGTCGATCGTCCAATCCAAATTGTAGACGAATTTCATTCTACAATTGCCGTAACATTTTACGACGCTCATAGCACGCTATACGAATAAAAGTCACATTGACGTATTTTTTTTTTACAAACCTGCGAAATTTTTTAAAGAACACGTCTCTGAAAACGTCTATATTTAAAAAAATATGCCATATATGTTACGAACTGATTTGCCTATATGACGAAATCTACGAAAAAATGCAGTTTTCTAAAAGAATCGCAAAAAAAAAAATTTCTTCGCTTAGGGCTTTCGGACCTGCATAGTGATGGAAAATGCTCGTGAACATTAAAAAAGTCCGCAGGTACTACTTTTTTTCAGCATTTTTTCGATGTTATTAACAAACTAAAAAAATTACTTCATAATTTGTTGATAACTTTCCACCGCACGATTATTTTTGAATGAAACTTTTTCTACGTAAAAGTCTTCTTTTCTACCATAATTTTGGCTGGTCAGAAATATTTCTAGCGGTCTTAGATGCCGAGAAATCAGTATTTGAAAAAATAACGTTTTTCGCCTACTGCTGAAAATGCTGAAAAAGTAGTTCCTGCGGACTTTTCTAATGTTCACGAGCATTTTCCGTCACTGTATACCTCAAATAGGAAAAGAAAACAGGTCCGGAAGCCCTAGCGAAGAAAAAAATTTCTGCGATCCTGGTCTTCAGAAAATTGCATTTTTTTCTCGTAGATTACGTCGTATAGATATAAAAATAAGCGATAAATTTTAACGACGTTGAAAATAGTTAAAATTTATAGTCGTTGAGTTAGCGCGCAGTTCAGTCACTAACGGGCTTATTTAATTAGAATTTCGTATTATCTATTACAAGCGTAAAATAATATATATTTTCTCGCACAAAAAAAAAATCTGTCCATGAAACAACGCCATTCATACGTAAAAGCTGTATTGCGCAGTTTCATTCAAATGCTCCGCCCCGATATGACTCTCCAGTGACTCTTTCTTCACTTGCAGCTACGGGTTGCTTACTGGACGGTGGTTGCACCAATGCAGTTTGCGCTGTGAACATCTTGCACCGCCCTGCGCGCAGAGGTGCGTTCGCGCCGTTCGCGACTGTTGCTCGCGTTCGCCCCGCAGGCATGCGCACACTTTTCGATTCTGTCTAAACAAATGAATCTGGCGTTATATCATGATTGACCATTTATTGGACGATCAACCTTATTACATTATATAAGCAATTTATTAATTACTGCTGTATTAGAATATTGCCGTACTACAATATTTTGAATAACTAAGGTGACTTTTATGTACACAAATCGCTCATAAAGTAAAAGTGCACTGTGGCTACGTTACATAGGAACCCGCATGAATGTACATATTATAGGCGAAAATATAGGGTATGTATGTACACCCTATATTTTCGCGGGGGTGTGATAACCCTGATACATCACCGATATTTTCGTATATTTCGTTATTTTCTTTTAATTTTGAATTTTTTTTTTATAATTTACCGACCCAGCCACTCTTTCTTAAATAATTTCGAAGAGTGGCTGTATCAGATATTCATGAAAAGTTCAAAATTGGATAAGAAGAATAACGTAATATTTGAGGTAGATTTATGTAATGGTGGTTCGTCACCCTGATAATGCGACATTAATCCAGATATTTCTTAAATTGTGGCCATCACATTGATATGTTGAATTTATTGTGGATAATCACGGTTACATATCACATACCTACATTTTTGTATGATTGTTTTGACTTGACGACAAATTGGCTTTATAGAAACCAGTTCCCGAGAGTCCGACTACAGATGGCGCTGAATGTACTGTTTTATCCTCGACGCGAATTCGACCAGCAATATACCGTTGGATAAAAACAAAACATTATTTTGATGAAAAATATTTCGAAATCTTTCATAAAAAAAGCCACATACTTCAATACACTTGCTCATCTATTTTATTATTATTCTCTTTTTTATGTATTGCAATGATGATCGTTTTTTAACTCCTTTATATATTTTGAAAAATTTTTCTATCAAGTCAGAAAATAGACATTTGACCGAAATTCGAACAGAAATAGGTCATAGAAATGAACATTTTGCCGAATTATTTTCAATCCTCAACGGACATAGGTACTTACCACTTTAATGTTGACTTAAATTCCTCGTATGAAACCTGTCTGGAACAGCCTTCTTCATCAAAGACTGCTAGCTGTACTTCAATTTCTTATTTCATTTATATTTTCATTTTGATATTGTAATTTTTAAATTGGTTTAATATATGGTAACATGCTGTGAATCCCAATCATGAAAATAAAACAAATAATTGATAAATAAAAATAACAAATTTCAAAAACCGCTATCGCTTATTATGAGTTTTATAATAATTGTTTTTCTTTTATTAAAAAAAATTAGTGGACTGACAGTCCGTTACATAATATATAATAAAAAATACACTTAAAATAAACTTAAAGATATACGGAATAGTTAACGCAGTACAGTCAAATGTCTGAAGATTAAAAGCGGCCCGCCACTTTAACACAAATATTAACTTGCGTACTTTGGTTAAATCGCGTGGTGGGGCAGTTTCACAATATAATATAATTGTTTATCGCGTTCTATAATGAAATAGACTAGTAGGCCACTTCCCGCACACGCATAGCCAAAGCCACGTTTATTGCCTGTTAAGTACAATTAATTATTTTTATTTGTCTTCCAGTCATATAAGGTACGTGAACATTATTCGAGATCAGACAAAATGGACAAAAGGCAATTATGTCAATGCAAAATTACAACATTATATACCAAGTTGGAAAGATTGTTGATATTGCCTGGCTGCTCTCAACTTTTTTGTGTTTGTTTGTTTTCGGCGAGTATTCATTATGATAAAAAATGAACACTTTACATTGCGAATAGCGTGTACAGCGAGATTTGCTCTCCGAAGACACGATTAGAAGAATTATTGATTAAAATCAGATCGAGTCCAGTTCATTGAAACGTACAGTAGAAGTGAAATAATCACACGACAACAAAATGATACGGTTGCTTCGGTCAACTATTTTCTACGCAGTGTCTGTACGCAGACGGTCCGGCTGGCAGCATTCAATTAAACTATTTCGATTACACATCAAATGAACACAGCTCGTTATTATTAATATTCGTTGATACATTAAAAACTTTGCCACTCGAAGCGAAGCTCATCGTTATTTCACGCATGTTTTTTGTTATTTGCTTTTCGAGTTCTGCATATGAAAGTACATATTGATATATTTCTTTAAATTGTATTAGGAACTAGTTTTTTCGATTTTCATCATCTGAATTCGAAGGGACTATTCATCTTTATGTAAAAATCGATTTGATGAAGTGTCATCATAAAACTTTTTCCAATTTCGATTCCTTTTTCGCAAAAAAAAAAAAAAAACATAATAGACAGTTAGAATTTCAGAGTTATAATTTCTTAAATATTGCTCATTAATTACATAAATTATACTCTTTTTTTCGCAGTTGCTGGTAACAGCAGAGTTATTACGATGGAGAATTCGTACCAATTAAAGATTTCGTATAGCATTGACTTTGTTGAAAGTAAAAAATAATTGGACAGGCAACTTCAGATTTACGAATACAACTTATATAGTAAAAAGCGCTAAACGTGTGCCTGGTGTAACGATTGCTGACAAAATCATTCGCGAATTCATCAGCAATATTGTCACACACCAAAAAAAATACACGTCTGAACTTTTTTTGTTGATTAACGTTAATACTTGATAAATTAAAAACATAAAATTTGAGTTA
The DNA here is from genome assembly GCA_035047105.1 of Galeopsomyia nigrocyanea. Classification (NCBI taxonomy): domain Eukaryota; kingdom Metazoa; phylum Arthropoda; class Insecta; order Hymenoptera; family Eulophidae; genus Galeopsomyia; species Galeopsomyia nigrocyanea. The sequence goes on from JAWWMK010048544.1 coordinate 6,231, forward strand.
TCGTTTGAAAGTCGTCATAAACAAGTGAATGAAAAAGAAAAAAAAATTAGTTTGACACTCGAGTGCAAAGTGTTGTTAAGTAAGCTTTTGACATAAAATGGCAATGATAATGACAGCAACGACCAGTAGGCAAATCAAAATGAACATCTTTTTCTTGAACGCCTTACGCCTGTAAATTCGACCTTGATTCAAGGCGTTCGCCCCGTCGCCGATGAAACTTGCAGTTTTGGTCACGTGATACTCGATGTTGTCGACCAACTGGCCTTGGCCTTCCACCAGCACAGCCATGTCCATGAACATGTCGTGAAGTTCCCTTATGGAATTTTCCAATTTGACGATGTCGGCGTGACGCGCCTCGATGTCCGCGCAAGTCTGCCTGGCTTGCTGCGTCTCCATGACGATGCCCTGAGTGAAAATCGCGGGATTGCCTTGCTCCAGCATCTCCTCGAGCTCCTCGTTGGTGGTCGCTCTGCCGGTGATCTCCAGCTGTCGCTGCAATCGGGCCTTGCACCTGTCCCTGTGCTCCGACTGCGTGCGATTGTAGTCCATCATCGCCTCGACGAAGCCTCGCGTGAGCGCCGAGTGCTGAGTCTTGCGTATCCTCAGATCGGCCGTCGACAGTAATCTCTCGTCCGCGTCCGTCTCCACGCTCTGCTCCATCAGCTTCAGCTTGGCTCTGACTTTGTTGGCCGTTCGCTTGATGCTGTCCATCAAGTCCTCGAGCTTCATTTTCAGCTTCTCGTCGGTGTGCGGCGCCGACAGGATGTCGCTGTGCTTCAACTTCACCTCCTCCACGCTCGTCCGGATGCTCTCGATCATCTGGCGCAACTCCTCCACCTCCGCGAGAAATTTCTGCGTCGAGTCGTTGTCCGCGATGTTGACGAACGTATCGCTCGACTCGCGCTCCGATTGCACATCGACGAGGTCCGCAAGCCTGTCCTTGGTCATCTTGATTTTGCTGCTTTTATCTACTAAACCCGCCACGCAATTTTCTGTGCAACGCGCACTATATTATATAAAACAACAATCGCAAAATAATCGGACACGATCGGACGACGACCGACGTCGCGTCGCCTGTAGATATTACACTCTCTGTGCCGCTGCGTCTGACTGACGAACTCGTAATATGTACTAATACAAGCGAGCGGATCCGTAAAAAAATCGATACGGATACTCGTCGCGACTGGCGCTTATACGCACTTAATTTCTCTCTCCCTTCCACCGTGGCTGCTTTCCCTTTCTCTTCGCCTCGATCACACTTTGTATTTGGCTGCTCCAACTGTCACACTCGTTTCTTTCCTTCAACGATCCCAGATGTAATATACACGTGTTCACTGTACCGAACAAAATTGTGCGAGTCACACTTCAGTTAACTGTATATACATGACAAAGAACCGTGCGGAAGAATAAACAAATACCTATATATTACGAGTGTCCAAGTCGAAAGTTCACATCAGACTGCGTGAAAAAGTGCGTAAACAGCGTTCTCTCTCTCTCTCTCTCTCTCTCTCTTTCTCTCGCAACAACAGCGCGCGAGAAAGGGAATTCCCGCCTGCGCGGCAAGCGGCTAAACCTGTGAGTCATCGAAAGAGAGAGGGGAAATACAGTCATACAGAGCATGCGCCAGAAGAAAGGTCGCGTGGAGCTCTCTCTCTCTCTCTCTCTCTCTCTCTACTGCTCATCCACCATGCTCAATTGACGAACTTACTGATATTCTCAATACATCTTGATGCTCCCATTCTTGATATAAGGTACGAGAACCTATAATACCGCCACTAAGATTTCAAATCGCCATAACTTACGCCAAGCGAATTTTTCAATGTACGTGGCCTCGTTTGAAAACTGCCCGTTCACCCTTTGAAATGATGCCTCGCACGGATTAATTTGACACTTATAAGTTTAACCAGAATTATAACACTTTGAAGCGAACAACTTATTTTTGGCGTAAAAAAGTGAGTGTACATACCTAATACCGCCATTTTAAGAAAAAACGTATTTTGGCGGATGAAAATATTGTTTGGTACTGAAAAGTAATTTTCGGTATCAACATTTATCATGAAGATGTGCTATTTTCATATGATAAATTATGTATAGTAATGTCTTAATTATTAATTAACACTGATTTAAAAAATCAACTAGAAATTGACCGTTGCCATGTACGTTGATAATTGATTGAAATGATTTTTTTTTTAGTTCTATTACATTTTCGTTTCTCTATTTGAACAAAGAAATGCAAAACTCTATCAAGAAAAATGTAATTGAAATTTTTACCCATCGTTTATATAGGATTTTTGAAAGTGGCGGTATTAGGTTCAATCGAATGAAAATAGTAAGTGGGGCAGCATGTGGCTTATTTAGACACTAAAAAAATTTCTAATGAATGCTTTTGAAAGCTTAAAAGAAGACGGCTCGAATGGTGCGTCGCAATTTTATGGTTAGGCATAACTAGTCTAATATGACATATATCCGTGTATTGGAAATTTAGAGATTTGGAGAATGGGCGCATCCATACGGAAAGGGTACTGGGCGACTCAGCTGCTCTTGGCCTGTGCCTGTGACTGCAGCACCTCCAGTGAGTGTACTCGTATTTCTAAGCGCTCGCAGCGGGCGCGTGGATTTCCCCGAGCGGCAGCCAGGTCAGGCTTCCCGCCCGGCCCCGCGAGCGGTGAGGTCGCTGCACGCCCGCTTGGGGGAGTCTACGCGCCCGCTGCGAGCACTCAGAAATACACTCACTGGAGGCGCTGCAGTCACAAGCCTATTGAAGGTTGAGCCACCCAATACCCTTTCCGTGCAGAGCATAAAACAGCTCGCATAAAGCCGACTTCGGATTCGGAGATGATTTAAATCATTGGAACTTTCATTATTTAACAGTATAAACATAATGCCACTGTTCATCTGCCTGTCATTTACCTGAAAAATATATATTAAATACTTGATCACTTCTCGATGATGGATTCTATGTAGAGTCAACTAACCCATGTGTGATTTCTTTGTTTCAATTTGGCATCGAGTGGTCCGATTTCATCGAAATTTCCGAAAGGAACACTTGAAACTCCGGGCCCTCCAGATAACCATATGACTAACGGCTTCTTTTCGAATTCCGAAGTAACTGCAGTTGTGTGATACAGCCACCAGAGCATTGTGAGCTTTTGGTCGCACTGTTGCATATACATAGTCCCATTCTTGATCGCCAGGACCGCACCCTCGTTTCGCTGATATAAAAAATCCATAAGTACCGAAATATATGCCGTAAATTTTGAAGTTTCTAAACTACAGCTTCATTTAAGTATCGTGATAGCTTTTTTGTTAAATCTTGCTTCGTTTGACTTACCGTGAATGAGAGCGAAAGAACAGAGCAAAAAAAAAAAATAGCAAAGTTTTCATCCTTCTTGCTCTGTGAAGAATCTTGAACGAAATGACAAACAGGAAAATCGGTTGGACTACTTGAGAATTAGATAACAGGAAATTATTATCGATAAAATAATTCCAACGCGACAAGTTTTATTTGAAGAACGATTGTATAACTGATAAAGAAATTTACATTATACTTTAAAATGATGCGGCCTGTTGTGATTATGATTAATTCATGACTAATTTATGATTTTCAATTATTAAGTACTCGAATAAAATGCAAATAGAATAACGATTACACAATCGACAATGCTATATCATAACTACTTGTTTTATCTTATCAACCGCGCCATACGGGTGTCTGGAAAAAAAAATTTATACATTTTTGTTCGACTGATAAAATGGAATATTACTTCGGTTGAGTTTATCTTATCATCAAGTATGGTAGTCTTATGTTACGTTTACAAACACCTACTTGAGTACTCAAAAGAAAACAAAATCATGCTTTTTATGTATAATATTTTCTACGAAAATATTAATAACATTATGAAACCAATTGAGAATACTGTAAGCCTCGCCTCATTATTTATACTTTTAATCTGTAGTCCGTGGGCGAGGGTGAGTTTATGACAATGAGTATAGTTTTATTAATGTTGAATAAAAAGTAGATAAGGTTTATTCAAGTAACTAAAAGCTAATACAAAGTGATACAAGTTATAATATCGCACGACTCGGCAAAAGAAAAGACAGCGAAGCTGGCAGAAGGCCGAG
>JAWWMK010048555.1:0-10349 GCA_035047105.1 Galeopsomyia nigrocyanea
TATATTTTGGAGATAACAATCGTATTGGGGGTTGCATGTTTAAGGCTTTATGAGGACTCAAGTTGTACAGATAAATCACGACTTCTAAAGCTAGATTCCACATACTATCAGGCAATCCTAAATCTAACAACAACGATTTGACTCGCCTTTGAAGTGTCTGATTGATTCTTTCCGCCAGACTATTGTGTGGTGGTGTGTTTGGACAGTTTGTTATCAGTTCTGCATTGAACTCCTGCAATACGTTAATCGTCTTTTTACCTGTGAATTCAGTTCCTTTATCGCTCGAGAGATATCCGACTTTAACATCTTTACCGATTATATCTCGCGTCGAAATTATAAACTCGCGCAGCTATTCAGGAACTTCTGATTTATGTTTCATAGGGAACGCACCAGCATACCTAGAGTAACTATCCGTAAATCCGTAAAAAAATACGACTATGTAACAATAACTACCTTGAAACGTTAATGGTTTTATAGGACCCATTACATCAGCGTGTATGCGTAAGAGTGGAGTTTCAGCTCGTTCTCTTATCTTTTTGAATGGTAACTTTTTCATTTTAGACATTATACACACTTGTCACTCTTTCAATGCTTCGTCAAAATCGTCTTTGTCGAAATTTTTAATTTCTGGGTACAAAGTTTTTATTTTTTCCAAGTAAGCTCCAGATATATGACCTAATCGTACGTGCCACGGTCTGACAGTATTTAACTTACTTAGTTTTCCGTTATTCAGTACACCGTGTCCTACTAATCTTTCAAGTTCAATCAATTCGTTATCTAATTCACTCGTCTTTGTTGTTACAACTTTGTTTTTATTCGTCTCTACCGTCTTACTACCAATTTTATCTTTGCGTTCAATTATTTTTCCACTCCTAGTCGCCCGATTTTGTTGTATTGATGCACCATCTGATTTATTTTTATCTGAATTTCTTTTTTTGTTATTAACGTCAATTGGCCAGAAAGTTTTTTTTGTAAGGACCCGTTAAAATTGGATTTCGAGAAATAGTGTCGTATATATTAACGCGCTTGCTGTCGAGATGAATTTTCATTCCCTTCTCTGCTAATTTTCGTAACGAAAGTAAGTTTTTCGGCAAATTCTTCGCATAGATTACATCATTCAATTTCATTATTTTTCCATTTCTCATCTTTAATTCAACGGTACCTTTACCCTCATACATCACTGCTACCTCTATTTGCACAACCTATCTGTCCACGTTTATTGGAATCTAGCGACTTAAAGACCCGTCATGTTTTAGCGACATGATCAGTCGCACCTGAATCTAATACAAATTTTTTATTTTCCGTTTCGTCAGAGTTATCTTCTATCAGATAGCATTTTTTGAACTTTTTCTTTTTCTCACCTGTGGTGTGATTCATAGGTGTTTGAGCGCTTCTTTGGAAGCCTTCACGTCCACGTCCACGTCCACCTCTGCCTCTGGGAGCAGAGCCACGAGAGCCTGGTGGCGAGAACCTTGGTCTTTTTGGCGGACCAGGTGGACCACCGTTTCCGTCAAACTTGCGTTTGTTTTTCAAATGTTTGGGGCAGTTGAGTGACAGATGCTCACTCGATTGACAAAAATAGCAAACTATGTCCCCCTCGTCATCAGTGCATTCTTCCTTCCAATGGCCTAACCATCCGCCGGTGTGACATTGGTTTGAATGTACTTCAGGTAGATCACTGTATGATCTTTTGCGTCCGTCGTGTATCAACATCGCCTTCGAGGATTGTTGATTAGCCACTTTCTATTGTCCAACCTGTAAGACAACCTTTTTCAGTATCTCATAACTTACTTTGGTACCTGTGGTGCTTTCAGCAACACAGTCCGTAGCAACTACTTCCGGTACTGATTTTTGGACTACTGCATATGTTATATTGTCTCAACGCGGCTTCAAATTTCTCAACAAAGTTATGTGCCGTTTCTTTGTTTTTATCAAACCTCAAACCAACTAATCTTCTAAACGCGCTGTTTTCATTTATAACCATTTCAGCTTCTTTTATTCTTTTGTTTTCCTTTAACATGTCGAGAGGACCTGTCCATATGAAATGATTTTTTATTGATTCGGCAGAAAAACTACGATCTCGTCTCTTTTATATAAGAAATTACACTCGCGAGCAAGCTAACACTCCCGTTCGCCGTTACAATAGAATTTGTACTTACTCAGACTTGTGTTATTTGGAGTGCTTTCTCCGCCTGCCTTGCTTTCCGAGGTGCCGGGTACGTCTGATTTCTCGGCCATAATTTCGTCGTCGATGAGAAGTCACGGGAAAGACAAAGCGCGTGAACGGCATATGCTGTCATACACGTGAGTTCGTCAAGAAGCATCAATAACACTGTACACTTTCAACTAAGAACACTATTCGCGCAGGTGGAAGCGGGCGCGGTCCATAACCTGCGAGGATATTAAATAAAGGTGGCAGAGCCAAGGTAGGAGTAAGTGAAAAGAGTTTTATTGAGCGTCGTGAACAAGCGTCTGAACTGTACGAGCGGCAGCCTCGAATTGACGTCGCAGCGCCAGCCGCTGAATATAGTAGAGCCGCGCAGGCGCGCAGGCAGTACAAGAAGCGTGCGCTAATACGAGTCGCATCAGACAAATATATATGTATACACTTACATTCTAACAGTAATTTAAAAAAACTGATTATTCGCTGAAACATCTTTTTGTTTATGTATCAATTTATTTACCGTCATACGCATGGCCGCCATCGCGGAAATTGTCGCACACGAACGACACTCCCCTGTGGTCCCCTTCCTTCTCTCTCTCTCTCTCTCTCTCTCTCTCTCTCTCTCTCTCTCTCTCTCGGTCACTAACTATGGTAACCCTCCCCTCTCTCTCCCCCTCTCACACTCCCCCACCCCTCTCTCTGTACCTCTCTCCCTCCCTCTCGTGAGCATCCCGACTACACGCACTTTTCCAAGCTCCCGTTTCATACTCAACTTTAACCGTCTTTCTGCACTTCGCGAGTGGAGCTTTTGTTTCAGGCAGTTGCCATCCATGTGGCCTTCGCTTTTGTCACGAAATTTGCATTCTTACGCATTTTATTCGGCCGCTGGATGCAATCACTGCCTCGCACCGTGACCTAACCTAACTTTCATATGGATCTCCTGCTCGTCTGTCTGCTTCACCGCCGCTGCTTTGCCTGCTGTTTCACTGCCTGTTCAACTGCATCCGCTGCGCATCTGAAACGTCATCACCTGCAATCTTCTCTCCGCGCCTGCATCGTCAAACCGACTTAAAGTGTATGTTAGTATACATGCTTCGTCAGCGGTAAGTCTAAGGCTTGCAAGTTTTGCGGCGCTTGTTTACACGCTCACGTGAGAAAGTATTCCCACATTTTATTATCTTTAGATCTCAGTGCGCTTTTTACACCGTCTTATTTGTGTCTGATTTTGACTACGCTCTGACCATCATAGTTGTTTAGTTTTTTTACATTGTGCCATATACATGTTATTTATGGAGGTTATGTTTATTTATGTAGGTGCGCACTCATTGTTCGTCGCTCATGAGTTGGCACTTATCCACTTTGCGTTTTCTACATTGGTAGCACTGCTGGCGCGCGCTTTTTAATTATTTGCACCGCTCTACCGACCTCGACCGATAATTGCGCTCTCCTCTTATCCGACTCTTGCGCGCCAATTTTCAAACGTTGGATTGCGCCTCCAATGGTAAGCTGGGCAAAGTGCACTCGCACTCTTTCTCGCACACGCGATACTGTTGTTCAATGTTCAAATTGTAACAAACTCTTCCATTCGGGTTGTGTGGATTCTACCAACATCACGCGTGACAATTTACTCCAGTGCTGCAGTGTCGAAATCGTGACACATACATCTATCTCTCACGATTTTCTAAATACTAGCCACGCCCACCTGCCTGCCCCGCTACATGGCATTGGCTAACCGAAAGCGCAAAGGCGGGACTCTCCATCGAACTGCCAAAAATCAGCGTGCTGCAAGTATCTCGCCGGCGAGCTCTGCGAACTCGTCCTCTACCGACGTAGTGTCCAAATCTGCTTCCTCGAGTGATACAATCTTGCTCTCCAGTATTACATCCCAGCGACAATACGACACTCGCCCTCCTACGTTGGAGAAACACCTGGCATTCGTCAACTCTACACCTCCTCGTTTCTCATCCGGCCCAACTACCACTACATCAAACATGGGTGAAGAAACTCCATCCTGGTTTGAACGATTTCAAACGTAGGTTTTCACCCTTTTCGCGAACGATATGCGAGCAGGACTTACTCGAACTTACGCACTGGCCACTGCAGCTTATCAAAAGATGAAAAATCTCAAGCGCAACGCAGGTTTCAAGGATAAGACTCCTTGTTCTCTGCATCCCACTCGAACTGGAAAACTCACTGAAGCCAGCTGTACTTTCGTTGCTTGACGCGAGCAACTGCCCGGCTGCGAAAAATCGTATCATCTCCACCAGGAAGTGGTTCGCCGAGCGGAAATCGTCACAAAACGCTGTTAGCAACCATGCTGCTTTTACAATATGTGGACTCGTTTTTCGTGTTGATTCCACCGTCGTTCGTAATGTTATCCTGGAATCGGCCAGGAGCTTGAAAGGCCGCTCTGCAACAAGCATTTTCGGTTGTGGATTGAGAAATCCAGTCTCGATTCACCAGCCTAAACTGATACATTTTCTTTTGGTCAAAGCTATTGAGCGCAGCAAAACTTTGGGCTATGCACGTCCGTTCGTCTCGGCGATGATGGTGCATATACGTGTTACTATGCGCTCCGATCCCATACCAATAACGTCTCTCGACGACCTTGCTGCGCTTAAAACAGCTGCTTCAAGGCTCCCACCAATACTACCAATCCTACAAATCAGCGTGCTCCTCTTCATCAACTTCCACCACGATCGTCTTCTGCACTTAACACGGTCGATGACACATCTGTGGGATTGTCAAAGCCGGCACCTGGTCCACAAATTCAATCATATGCTCCTAGGACTTCCACGTCGTCACAGCATCCTGCGACTTCCGTCACAAATTCACTTTCTCAAGCAAGCAGCTTCATCAATCCCGCGCTCCCCACCCCTTTCTGGCAACGTCCACCCTTGGTTAACTCTGAGGCGTCCACTTCAGTTAGATCATGTCAATCTGGTTCGTCTGCTTCTGGTTTTCTCTCCATAGGCTAAATCAATATTTAACCGACTGAATTCAGCAGCATATTTCGCTCTTTCGGAGTTACAAGTCTCTTCCAACTATTTTGATATCATTGCCATATCTGAAACTTTTTTAACACCAGAGATCTCTGAATTCCACTTGTCGCTGCACAAATTTAACTTCTTCCGACTCGATCGCATTGGGAGATCAGGTGGGGGTGTAGGCTTATATATCCGCTCTCACCTCCATTTCGACATTCTAGCCAGCTCTGACCCTGAATTCGACAATACACCTGAGTTCATCATTGGCGAGGTCAACGCCAGCAAGGTTAAGCTTGTCATCGCTGTCGTTTGTCGCTGTCCCTCAGCCTGTTACCCCGCTCACTTCTTCAATTGTCTCTCAACTTACCTTCCACTGTATCACGACGTCACTGTTACCGGTGATTTCAGCAGTGACCTGTTGAAGCCCAACCTTCCTGAAACCAAAGCGTTACGAAACCTGATTGACACACACAATTTGCACTTTGTCTCAACCGAGCCTACTCATCATTATTTTAGCGTGAAACCACCAGCTCACACTGCGCTCGACTTTTTTTATTGTTAAGGATCTTAGCCCCGTCACTTGTTACTTTAAGTCACCAGCTCCGTTTATCGCTGGCCATCATCTTTATAAGCATTAAATACGGCATCGCACTACGCTGCTCTGAGCCCAGAATCATACTTACCAGGCAGCCCAATATCAATCCGTCTCAATATCGATCAACTTTAAGCCACTCTAGTTAAGAACATATCTGATTTTGGAGTCGACACTCAACTACATCGGGATCGTCACGACTACCATCAGCTCAGCGCACATCCTGTCACCAACAATCCTTCCGAGTTCGTAAATAACTATGAGCGGTTAATATTAATAAACCTCGACTGCTACTAACTCACAGCTTGATCATGAGATCTTTAAGCGTCTAAGAAATGATGTCTCAAATCGTCTGTGCACTGCAAAAAATCAATACATTCCTGATAAACTACGTCTAGAGGCCGACCCTCTTCCTTCTTCTTTCGACTTTTTTACGCCCAGTGCTCTGAACGCCCACTATGACAATATTGTTAGTCTCGTTGTCAACTCATCGCCTCCATTGACTCGTGTTTTATTCGGCTATAAACCCCCCCCCCCCCCCCACACACACACACACACACACACACACACACATCTACCTGGTAACATTCCGATGTTCGACTTTAGAAAAGCGCCAACGAAAGAAATACTGGATGCCATCAACAACTCGACTTCGAAAAGCATTGGTTACGACGGTATATCTAATAAGATGCTTAAACTATCCTCATCTACTTGTCTCCCACATGTCATGCATCTTGTTAATTACTTTCTTTCCAATGGTGTTTTTCCGTCAGCCTGGTGTCGTACTTTTCTCACACCGGTGTCTAAAACTCCATCTCCCAAGTTTGTGCCTGATACTCGCTCTATCGCCAAACTGTCTGAGCTATCGAATATTCTTTAGAGGATCATACATACTCAACTGTCGGAGCGTCTTGACCGTCACGACCTGCGTGATTTTCGTCAGGCAGATTTTATGCGACATCACAGCACACATATTGCCTTGCTCGGATTTACGGACGATATCAGCCGAGCAATCAATGAACGCAAAATCATCATTCTGCTGCTCTTCAATTTTTCAAAAGCTTTTGGCGTTATTCCTCACGACAAGCTCATCGCCAAACTTCGTAAGCTCAACCTTTCCGACAATGTTCTCAACTGGTTCTTCGGTTATCTAGCCGACCGTATTAAGGTTGTGATCGACAATGGAGGCAAAACATCAGACTGGCTTCGGGCCGCCACAGGGGTCCCGCAAGGCAGCATCTTAGGCCCACTTCTTTTCGCAGTCTACATCAGCGATACCCCAGAAGTTTTAAAGCATCTGAAATATATGTGCTACGCGGACAATACTCAAACATACCTTCAATGTGCACGCGAAGATCTACTTCGTGGCATTCAACTTGCTCAATTGGAAGCTCAAGCAATAGTCAATTGGGCTACTGCTAATGTCGTCCCATTAAATCTGGTCAAGACAAAAGCCATGATATCGGGCAGCCACAAATAATTGAGCACCGTCGATCCCAACACCATTCCGAAAATCCACGTGAATGGTACGTCTATCAGCTACACAACTTCAGCTAGGAATCTTGGCGCGATCCGATCATCACGCCCACCTTGAACTGGCAAGAGCATGTAAAAGCAGTCACGAGAAAGGCATATGGCGCTCTTGCATCTCTTAGATTTTACAGGAAATCCCTCTCATGCGAGCTCAGTAAGAATCTCGTTCAGCAACTGGTCTTCCCGCACGTTAATTATATTCCTACAGTTTACATTCTCTGGATAAAGAGCGGATTTCCAAGCTTCAGACTCTCCAAAATGCTTGTGTTCGCTTCGTAATTGGGTTTATTCCTTTTATACCTTCCACTGCTGTGTCATCTTACGTCACACACTATCGGCTTAAACTCGGTTGGCTCTCTCTCATCTCCATGCGGTATAGGGCAGTGGCTGTTCTCGTGTATTCGGCCGTCTCTAGACAGTCTCCCGAATATCTCTTTCTTCTCTTTCGCTACTCAATGACGAACTCATCGTCCGTCGCTCACGTCGCTTTCCACCATCGGTTTTTGAGTACAAAGCACCTCGCAAGGAACCCTGGAGCAACTCATTCGCTATCATAGACCAACGCATTCTAAATGCCCTGAGTGTTACCTCTTTTAATAACGATCATATTTCACAGTTCAAATGCTGAACGCGTGAAGTTCTTCTACATCTCGAGACTTCTTTATGGCTCGAAACAATCGCTGACACTAAGCTAAAGCCAGTCATGAGCTTCGACGACTATTCCCTAGCTCTCCCCATCATCGACAGGGCACGTTTCAGTGATCACACCTTTCCTGAAGGTCCTACTCCCTAACTTAGACTATGGTTTCTCGTCGAGAAAACTTCGTGAGTAAATTAGCGACTGGCATTTAATACCCTCTTGCGTGCGCTTTTTGCATTTACTGCAAAGAGAGCCGCGGTCCTCCCCGAAACTATCCGAACGCGGACACGTGACTCGAAGGCACATCGGTAGGCTTCGCGGCAACAGGCGAGCGAAAGCTCAAGGCTTTTGCATGCGTGCGCTCGTGAAGTGTACTTCGCTTCCCCGCTCGCGCGTCCCAACGAAATACACTTCGTGGCGAAGAAGATCGTCACTCTCGAGGGACAACGATCCAGCAGCCCGGCCTCCGCGGTCTCGTGCGACGAAAAGCCCCTCCGGCGTGAAGCGCGTTCCCGGAGGTAAAACTCTGCGTGCGAGGTTCGACAAACCACAGCGACAGAAGTTTACTTCGCCCCGGCTACTCGAGATAGCCTCCCGTAAGTAAAACATCTATTCTTGCTCTCTCTCACTTCGCGCGACGATTTAGCGGTTACTTTCTTCGAAAGTAACCTTGTAGCCTAGCGACGGCTATTGTAATAGGCAGTTCAATAAGAATAAACAGTCGAGAGTACAAAAGGTACTATACTCCTCTCTTTATTATCATCGTAAGACCTTGATCTTTCTCTCTACATTGCCCGGCCGACGACGGGAGATCCGCGCCGCCGCCGCGGGCCAATCGACCTTCAGTCGATTGGCATTATCGGAGTTAGTCCGGGACTAGCAAGCCCGTCGTCACGATAAGGCGGTCCTCTTCCCTGGCAAGGAAATTAAGGGCGATAAAAAGAGCAAACAGCCTTATCACACACTGGTTCACGTCAAACTCAATGAAAACTTTGATCAGAATTTTTCTCAGCCTGTAGCAGTGCAGCTGTGTTGATAATACTCTATTAAAAGAGATATTAATTTTTACAAATTACTTTAATGATAACTTATAATAAATATTTGTCAAATAGCTACTTTTTCCCATACTAGGGTTTCATTTTCCTTATTCCAAAATACATAAAGAAACATTTCTGCAATAGAAAAAAATTATTTGGTCGACAAAGAGTGCTACCGGGTAAGCATGTCAAAGAGACATTAGACGATATCGTGATTCGGACTCGGTAGTTTTTTGTCACCAAAAGTTATGATGACTTCACCCGAATTGTCAGACTCCTAGACCTACGTGGGGCAAGATGGCAAACTCCGACGGGATTTTTTTTTAGATATCTCGGTCAATTTTTGAGTTAGGAAACATTTTTTTTATTTTGTAAGGTTTTTATGCCCTACAAAGTTAACTGGTCCAAAAAAAAATTTGGCGCCTACTTCAAATTTTTATAAACCTTCGGAAATTTAAAGTCGCAATTTTTTCTGGTTTGGATGTACAATGAAAAAAAATCCTATAATATTTCTTGCATTAAGCACAATTTGTATGAATTTTTTTTAGATTTTTTAAGGTGGTGGAACCTTAGAAAATAAAAACCAATAAAAACCCTTGTTTTTCACCGCTAGCGCTTTTTAGGTACACCCTATCATAGAACCAATAGCACCATCATATTCTACGCGAAAAAAATACATCAAAAATATGTATCATACTTTTATCATCAGTAACATTACATGATGAAAAATCGACAATTAAATTTCGAATTTTCAAGATCCTTCGTGTTACATAGGTACGCGAAGGTAGAGTTAAATTGTCGATTTCTAATCATATAATTCTTACGTGTGAATAAATCCTTGAAAATAAATTAAGAGGGCTTCAGCGTGGAAAGTTCAGGGCTCTATGGCGGTCTTCAATTATATTATAGATTATTATTATTATAGATTATTATAAATTAGAATGTGCTGAATGCAATGGTACCCTTATTTACCCCGGTAGACGTGCAAAATTTCGAGATATTTTATATCAAAGTTTGCTATTTATAGGTTATACCTATACATAGGCTCTTTTAGAGCGAGGTAAAAACATTTTGAAATTAAGTCATTCATTATATGTTTATAGAGAAGTCCCACGGTAGGGAACTGATAATTTAGAGATAAGGTTTCCAATGGGACATCGCAATATGTGGGTAGCCGTGGAAAATTTTGAGCTGTCACCGAAAATGTTGGTAAAAAGCCGCAGAATACGATATCGCGGCGCGACGTACAAAACCGTCGGTTTACAAAATCTCAGGTATGATTTTTGTTCTGAAGATTAGGACTTCAAACTCGATAAACACATTGTAACAGTCCATCCCTCAACATAGCTATGATCTTACAATTAGCAAGTAAGTGTAGATATAGTAGTTCCCGATT
>JAWWMK010048576.1:0-10343 GCA_035047105.1 Galeopsomyia nigrocyanea
GGGGAGTGGAGGAGGGCACGACAATTCACAAATAACGTAAAAAATGAAGGAATTTTACCGTAAAAAGTGGAGGGGGATTTTGAGGGGGGTGGAGGGGAGTGGAGGGGGGGTGGAGGGGGTTAGTCGTAAACTTTTTTCTTCTGTCTATATATATATATATATAGGTAGATATATATATATCTGTGTGTGTGTGTGTGTGCGCGCGTGTGTGTGTGTGTGTGTGTGTGTGTATGTGTGTGTTTTTTTATCTGAAGAGGTGGAGAATGCTTTTTACGCGCCCTGTCAGGAGCCATGCGGGACTCCCCATGTGTGGGGCTCGACAAGTTTTAACATAACTTGTCTGATCGAGTGGACGGACTAGATTATGCTGGAATCATAGCAGGACCCTTACCCACTAAACGCCTGCCTCTTTTAATTCCTTTTTTCCGCCCCGGAACTGCCGCTAGTATTACTTCACGAGGGAGGTATTCGCTGATTTGCTCTTCCTTCTTCTTTTCCTTCCCTACGTCCCCCAATCGCTATTAGTTGATTGGGGATTCAGGATAAGTAGGTCTCGGTATTATGTTACCATGTTTGACATACGGTTTCGTCGTAATATAGAAATAGCGTTAATATTACAGTGCTGTTAAGGCTATATACCAGTTAAATATATAGAAGGTGTAGGTATCCCATGATTTTGAAGGTATCGTTGGAAAGGTCTTGTAAAATGCTACCGATTAGTGAAAAAAAAATTTGCGAAAAAATTGGTCTTACTTTGAGTTTTTTTTATATACATATTATGTGTGTATACATTTCTTGCATGTTGAATATTTTTGAAAACTAATTACATATTCGTAATCTAATGGGGAAGTAGATGTTATTTCATATGTCTATACCTAAAATACCAGCTTCATAGTCAAAAACCTCTCTGAAAATTGACATTTTCCAAAAAATTTAGGAAGAGTCTACATTCAAAGGTCTGGCAAATTGTAGATTTCTAATTTAGCGTTCTGAAAATTTAGAGACGTATTTTGGAGACGGAATAGAAGATATTTATGAAATAAAAAAATGAAAAAAAAATTTTTGATCGTTTCATTTGACATGGACAGACCCACATATTGATAGCATACTCATCATCCATTCATTATCAAAATGAGCGTCGACGTGTTCGGTCCCAAGCTTGGTCGTCGCCAAACCGATCAACGAGGTCCACCTGGCACTGGGTTCAAACTCACCCCGGAGGGTCATTTTGATTTTGAAAATAAACACTTAGAAAATCTTGCTCCTCCGGAACATCCAAATGACGCCATTAATTGGGACACCGTACTACGCTTCTTTCGGATGGAAATCAAAGCTGTTATAGAGATATCCACAAGTTTCAGGAGTGAATTTGACGATTTAAAGAATTTGGTTGAAGCAGAATTGAAACAACTAAAAGAAAGTATTAAAAAGTTGAACAAAATTATTGAAAATATCGAAGAGGACAGATCTGCGAGTAATAATGGAGAGAGGGATGGAGGAGCTTCATAAGCCCGCAAGATGCAACTATCTTCGACGTAAGTACGACATTCGCGCTATCGATAAAACCTGGCCAGCTGATCTCCTTGACATGCAAGTTTACTCTCGACAGAATCGCGGCTACAATTGGCTTCTCACGATTATTAGTAACATGTCCAAGTATGCGTGAACTGTTCCAGTCAAAAAAAACCGGCAGTGATATGGCAGCGGCTATGAAATATGTTTTGATGAACGATCGTGTGCCGAATAATCTACACACTGACAGAGGCAAAGAATTCTATAATATCGATTTTGAAGCTCCTATGAAACAATATAACATCAATCTCTACTCAACTTAAAGCTCGATGAAGGCCTCGATGTGTAAACTATTTAATCGCCATTGAAAAATATAATGTGAAAAAAGTTTAGTCTTCGTGGCAATTACAAATGGCTCGAAATATTATCCGAGATCACTGCTGCTTACAATAATCGAAAACATAGAACGATTGCTATCAAGCCTGTAGAATTTACAGCTGCGAATCAAGCTCGAGTATTACGTAAATTCATTCGTATATCAAAGACAAAGACCAAAGTTCGAAGTTGGAGATAAAGTATGAGTGAGCAATGCGAAACAAATGTTTGAAAAAGGTTACACGCCAAATTGGTTTACGGAAATATTTACCATCGTACGCGTCGCACCGGCAATTCCAACGACGTATCATCTAAAGGACTACAGAGATCAGCCCATCCTCGATGGGTTCTACGAGCAAGAACTTCAAAAAACTATGCATCCCGATATTTACTTGGTTGAAGAAGTAATAAGAAATTGTAAGGATTGATAAATAAATACACAATTTTTTTCCAATATGTAATTGTGTATTTTTATTTGACGCTGAATTCAATGCAGTTTCCACCTTTGTACATTAAAAATAGCTTCAATTTATTTGCATTTGCTGCTACACTGTCTAATACATGTCGATTTACGAGCAATGCATCAGACACTTGATGGTAAAAAGAGTTGGGTTTCGTCGTGAATCTCAGCTACGACTTTCTCACCAAATCTCGTGTCGACTGCTTTGAGTTTGATGACCATGTAGCCACCTTTTTCCAGCTCAGTCAACTTCTTGATCGGCTTCTATTCGCCTCCAGAAATCATATTTATCATTGTGAGATGCAAAAAAAGATAAAAAGTATTCAAGTTAATGTTAGCAATAACAAAAAATCATTTTTTCCATGGAAGAGTGTCGGTGGTTCCTGGCAGGAAAAAGCGTTTGTCGTCTTGTGCACTGAGCGCGATCTTTGTCTCTCCTTGAAAGACTACAGAAATCAGCCTATTCTGCGTAGTTTTTATGAGCAAGAACTTCAAAAACTGAACAACCTGATATTTTTGTGGTTAGAAAATTTGTGAAGGGAGATGGAAATCAAGTTTTTGTAAAGTGGTTGGGACTCGATAATTCACATAATAGCTGAATTGATAAAACTGAATTGTAAGAATCTCTATGTAATAAAAATGTATGTAGATATAAGGACAAATGAATAAATAATTTAGGTGAAGCACAAATAGAAGAGTATTTATTTAATACATTTTCATTTATTACATCCCATTTCCTACTGAATTCAATACAGTTACAACCAGTGTAAGTAAATATTGTTTACAACTAAATTCAATACAGTTACTACTAGTGTAAGTTAAAAATGTTTCAAGTTTATTAGCAGCTTCAGCCATATCGTAAAATAATGTTTCATCAGCAATCAATGCAGCTGAAATTTTGACGGTAGAAATGCTTGGAAGTCGTCGTTGATCTCCACTACGAATTTTTCACAAAAACGCGTATCGAGTTTTTTCGATTTGGTGATCATAAAGACACAGTCTTTCTCCAATTCAGATATTTTCTTATTTGGTTTGTATTCGCTTTGAGCAAAGACATTCAACTGATTGAGATCCATCTGTAAAACAGCAAAGGGAGAGAAAGAGAGTTAAAAGAATTAATTTGAAAACTTTTTCAGTCGCCAAACACTTTATTTTGAAAGTTTTATTTTAATTACGCAATTATGAAATTTTAGCGTCGAATCATCTAATAATTTGCTCGAAGGCCCAGTAGCAGTATTTGGTGCACGCAGCCTCAACTAATGCGCTCAAAGGCGCAGCAGCAGTATTTGGCGCTGCAGCCTCAACTATTGCGCTCGCAGGCACAGCAGCAGTATTTGAAGCTTCACTAGAGTCCAACGGTTTAGAATTAGCTAATGCGACAGCGAGTGCATTTGGCTACTGGACAGCGGAAATACTCAATGCTTCAATACCTTCTCTTTATGTCCCCATGGAAGTGTGTCGATTGTTCCTATTAGTAAGAAGCGCGTATCGTTATGTGAACTGAGTCCAATGTTTATTTCTTTTTCGTTATATAGCTGATGATGTCGAGATCTGATAATTCTTCTGAAAAAATTCAAGATGAAAACGTAAATGGCGTTTTTTTGTCAGACTCTATTTTGTTAGTGTAAAATCGTTATAAACAATTGGAAATTTTTTTAAATTTATGATTTTGGAAAACTAATTGCACCAATCAATTCTACGGAAAAAATTATGAAGAAAATCTATGTAGCGTTTTTTCATCAGAATTCATTTTGTCAGTGTAAAATTGTTTTAAACGTGTATGGCTCAATTTCACCTACTCGAGAGGACATTTTTTGATAACAATGTTACACTAAAAAAATGAATTTCGATGAAAAAATACTAAATAGGTTTTATTCATGATTTTTTCCTTAGAATCGATTCGTGCAATTAGTTTTCCAAAATCATAAATTGTTCAAAAATTTCCAATTGTTTATAACGAATTTTACTAACAAAATAGAGTCTGACAAAAAAACGTCATGTAGGTTTTCATCTTGAACTTTTCCGTAGAATCGATTAGTGCTTTTTGTTTTTCAAAATAAAATTTTTTTATTAATTTGTTTGAATAACTTTTTATAAACAACTGAAAATGACAAAAAAAAGACACGGGTAATTTTTTTTTTCAAGTTGCCTATGAATGGCACACGGCGGTCCTGAACTAGATTTAAGGACGTTTATACACTGAGAGACTTTCAGCGTGCGTGATGCGCTTGGACCGGAGTAGTGGGTACTCTTTTTCTCGGAGACTAGACCATACTCGGGACTACCTATCCGAGCGCATTAATAAAGCACTACTCGGGTTCAACTCGTTAGCATTTTGATAATTATTACTCGATAGACTTGAAAAAAATTGGAGGTATCGTTCATAATATCTATTTTTTAATGGTGTTTATTAAATCTGAATACATCTTTTTATTTTGTCAGAAAAAATTATAACCTAAAAACTGCGGAATGCGTAACTTCGTTCGCTAAAAGTCTTTTATGAATATCCGAAATACTTTATTTTTTCAACACTACATCATTTGTAAACATCTCAAGAATATGTGTACTCACTTTGAGGTCTTAATTTTCAATACAAAAAAATATAGAAGCAATTTAATAGAAAAGGCGTCGCGCCAAGGCATCGATTTCCAAAACTGTTTCACTAAATTGCTTCTATATTTTTTTCTATTGAAGATTAAGATCTCAAACTAAATACGCATATTCTTGAGATGTTTACAAATGATGTAGTATTGAAAAAATATAGTATTTTGAAAATTCATAACAGACTTTTATCGAATAAAGTTACGCGTTCCGTAGCTTTTAAGTTATAATTTTTTTCTGACAAAACAAAAGTACGTATTCAAATTTAACAAACACCATTGAAAAATAAACTCTATGAGGAATATCTCCAATTTTTTTTAAGTCAATCGACTAATAATTATTGAAATGATAACGAGTAGAACCGTAGCACTTTTTTTATGCGCGTCACTCAGTGTCTACGCCGACGAGACTGTACGGCTGGGACACCGGCTCGGTGCTTGGGCTACTCCGATCGGAGTAGCTGTTACTCTTTTTACAAGAGTACCGCCTACACTATGGATTCCGAGTCCCACATAACCTGCCAGGGTCACGTACACCGAAAGTCTCTCAGTGTAGGTTTTACAAAAGTAATGAGAATCGACTGATTTTTAAATATGTTATAGTTGCGAGTTACACAGACGTGTGTGAATTTTTTCAATATTTTTTACCGTCGAAATTTGAAAGAAAATCGATCTCGAAGTTCAGCTCTTATACATAGGCTCTTATGGGAGAGACGGCATCAAAGGTGATTAACTTAGAATGCAAACGAAGAAAAAAAATGAATAAGTTATAAAAAACTAAATATATGTAAAATAAATATACAGGAACCTAAATCCGAAGTTTGAGCTAAGATCACATCGGAAAATCGAACGTAATCAATTGACACGTGAACAAGACCTCGAGTTTGTAGTTTATGCGGGGAGGTGTACGGGAAACGGAGCGGCGCGCGCGGTGAGAGGGGAGACTACCCGCACCGCTCTCGCCAATGATACCTATGAACGTCCTTAAATGAAAAGTATCTGTACTCTAAAATTCCTTTTGGGCATGATTCTGGGACACTCCTAGACTACTTTAAGACTAAAACGAAAATCCTGGAGAGAGCCGTTTTTGAAAAAACCATTTTTTTATTTTATTTTTATTTTTCATATAACCCGAGTATCTACCGAGACATTTTCGTGTAAATCTAATCGTAGATTATTGGGATGAAGATGCATAAGGCCCCCAATATTATATATGCAGAAAAACCAACAAATGTTACGAAGAACATTTATTTCTTAATCCGTAAATTATGTATATCAACAAAAAATCACACATGATGAGAATTATATTCGAACACTGCCCGAAGTAATTGCTTTTCATAGTCTGGGTTACTACTCGCTAACATTTACTTTTCACAGATCTTAAAAAAAAACAAAATGTATAGGTTCCATAGCCTGTTCCCTTTCGAAATCCTTTTGCGTCGCTGTACAAAAATCTCGCACGTGACAAAAACACCGCATGTACTTTCGGCGTAACCGGAATACCAATACCTAAGTAACTTTGTTGAAAATCAGAGATAAATTTTGTATATTCAGGATTTAGATTTACATTGAAACAAACTTCTATAACGTTATTAAACTTTGAAGTGCTGTAACAAATTTATACATCCTATACCAGAATTTGATCTTAAAATATCAACTTTACTAAGTAAAATTCTAAATGAATTGCCTTTAAACGCTGGGCTTCCGTACGTTACTTCACGTCGTACACGTATAAACGTCGCTATCGTATACCGCGAGCAAACACTCCCGATCGCGAATTTTTACAAACATTCAATTACGTCATTCACGGTTGCGGGAATTAACCTCGCCTGCTTGCCTTTGTCACAGCACTACTTTGTCCTATCTACCACAATGATTTTAGCCTTTGAAAACTCGCTTTCTCGTTTATATACCTCTCCACTTTCAGTGCTCTCGTCGGAAGATGCTACTTTGTACATGTCGCCATTTTTGCCCGTGGCAATCTTCCTTCGTCACTATGTATAACTTTCACACCAATACAAAATAACAGTCACAAAAACTTTTTTACAATTGAACTCGCGTAAATGGATGCATGCTGTAGCCCATAACCTGAAAGGATTTGCGAATGAACAAACACAAATTATTAGGTAAAAGGTTTTTATGACTACAAAGCGAACAACGAGAGTATCTTGTTCGGACAACGGCTGGGAACAAAGTGAGCAGTGGCGACGCTACGGCAGCGGCGAGTAACGAAAGACGCGGAAGAGTTGCGCAGTAGAAAAGAGCGCGGTGTGTAAGTTGCATACATCCTGACAAACTCCATTGGAGAAATTGCAGTTTATTGTTAGATTTATCCGGGTTAGCCATTTTCTAGTCGATGAAGAAAGTT
This sequence comes from Galeopsomyia nigrocyanea, assembly GCA_035047105.1. Lineage (NCBI taxonomy): Eukaryota > Metazoa > Arthropoda > Insecta > Hymenoptera > Eulophidae > Galeopsomyia > Galeopsomyia nigrocyanea. Next base: position 7,316 of record JAWWMK010048576.1, read on the forward strand.
TTTTAACGAGCTTGCGTAAGTCAATAGGGGCTGTCTACTTATGTTTCAGGAGTTCGTTGTGTGAGACGAGGACTTAGATACAGCGACGGGTAGACGAGAAAGGTAAACACAAAGTAATCTTGCAAAGGCTTACTTTCTAACGCGGCGCGAGAAAGCCGAGTGTGAGTCGTATACTCGAAAATAAACAACAAGAGCGTCAGTGTGGTACGAATCGATAGACTGTACGAACATGCAAGGAGTAGGGTATGTGAGAACATAGAAGCTAGTTCTGGAGCGCAGCGGCACCCGCGGAAAAATTTACCGCGCCGCTGGTGATCGAGCTGATCAAGTCCCGAATGGACTTGGTTAGCGATTCGATGTTATTCTCAAGTCGCAGGGCATAGTTTTCAACGGGTTCAGGAGGCGGGGAGGGGGGGGGGTCGAGGAGGCGTTTTTGGCGGACGCTAAATCAATTGAAGAGTCTGGAGCGTCCTCAGAGTCGTCGATTTCTACGACAAGAGATGCTTGTCTTTGCCTCTTATGACTTCTTAGTACTCTGGGGGCGGATAACAGTGAGTGGCTGGAGAGGGTGTGAGCGTTTGGTCGGCGAATAGCCGGGTGATCTTATTTGGTCAGCTGGCCCACTTTGAATATGGTGATGACCGTTTGTAGAGAAACGTTTTGAAAGATTATAATGTACTTGATTTCGCGTTGTTCAAGGTATTTGATGCAATTTTTGTCAGTTGCGTAGTGCCTACCGTGGAAATTTCTGCATTTGACGGGTTTCCTGCAAGAGGAGTCCGAGATGGCATGCGATTGCGCGCAACGAGGGCAGGTTCGGCGGCGGCTACAATTTTCTTTCTCGTGGCCCAGCATTTAGCAGTTGTTGCAAATGACTAATGAATATACGTATGGGTGGACGCGGAGGCGACATCCGCGACGGTGATTTGCCGCGGGAGAGCGCGATCTCTGAAGTAAATTTTCATGCTGGCCGGTGGTCGACGGTTTTTGAGATTATCGAGTTTCGTGACCCGTTCCACGTACGTGATCTTGATCTTGGAGTCAATGTTTTCCTTTATATAATCAATCGAGTGGTCTAGACTTATATCAAAAATGTGTTCGATAGAGATAACTTTGAAATTTGGAATAAAAACGGGGCTTCCTGGAATGATTTGAGAATCCTTGGCGACGAAGGAGTTTGCTTCGTCGGGTGCGTTGAAGGTTATTTCGGCTCTTTTGGGGTCTAGCTTTCGTAGGTAGAAGTAATCGGAGTTATTGTCATCAAAAAATTTACTGAGGGAAAGTTTGTTAATGGTTTTTTCTTTATTTTTGGCGTAAGACATACGCACGATGAAGGGGTTTTGGGACAGAGAGTCGTAAGTATTCAGCCGAACTTTAGGTTGGGATGTTGTTTGAGTATTTGCGTTTGGGATTGGAGTCATGTTTACCGCGAGACCATCGAGTCTTGAGAGCAAAACACGGGGATGAGCGACGCACATACCTTGCTAGCTCTTGGAAGACCATGTGTACTCACCAGAGTCGTAACAGGAACGGCAAGAAATCTACCGAGCTACCCCTTGCACTCCCACGAACGCGCTTATATTTTAACATGGTTTGATTGTAAAACTTAACTATTTCTGTTTATTTGTATTTGTTCTTTCTCTTTCTTGAAATATTCTGGTTGATGTATGAATATTTACATTTATAGGAAATTTTATTGATTGCGTTTTACGTTTACTGTAAAATCTTCTTTTTAGTGTTACAACTTCAATTTTGGTTTATGTTTAAAGGCAATTAGAATGGAGTAAATAAATGAATAATCTTTATTTTGGCTACTCACAACTTGCTCTGTAGTTTCATTTATTGAATATCATTTCACCAAAAATATTTCCTCAATACAAAAAGGAATTTCGAATTTTCTAATTATTTCAATAAATAAGCAAACATCGAGAGAACCGAAAAAGGCCTGTCGCGATTTCCATTACACAATTCTTTTGCTAAGCCACACTCGAAGGTCAATAACAAAAAGGACACCTACTTCTACTGGACGAATTGGGATTCATATCGCTGACGAGAGTGAACCAATTTTGAGTACCTACGGTCATCTCGAATTGAAACTTTATTCCTCATATCCTTATAAGTTTATGACCAATTGTTAAAAATTGCAAGTAGCTTTAAATTCATAATGGATTTCAATCTGAACTTTTCGTTAAGAGAGCAGTAACGTCCGTATACCCGTGAAATCCCGTTTCCATGATGATCTAAAGCGGTAGATCGTGACTCCTAATACTAAAATAAATATAGAATTTAGCAATTTATTTATAATTATCCCGGACATCACACAACAATGCTTTGTCTTATAGCAGCACCCCAGTAGTGGTACAGAAATCTGTCTATAATTTAACAGTAGTATTATTAGTTCCAATTTTGTACATTTACATTTTGAAATCTAAATTTTGGCTATTTGATTTTTCATAAACTGAAGAGTTAAATATTTCGTAACGTTCAATGTAGCTTACGATTGAAGTTTGTTTTAGATTTTGTGAGGAGTTTCTGACCCTAGAAGTGAATGCTGAACTACGTAATAACTGAGGTATATATTAATGAGTCCGCATCTTTTTTCTGTCTCCCTAAAAGATTCATTTTAAGGAAATTACGAGAATTTATTTTTCTACAAAACTACAGTCCTTTATAAAGAGTTTTACAGAATGAAATATCAAAAATCTGTCTATTACGCCGTATATCCCAGCCGGATGAATTAGTTAAGTATGTATTAACGTACCCATATCTCTTTGCATCCTCTCTGAAAGATTCTTTTTTAGAAAACTAGGAAAAATTATTCTTCCACAAATCTATAGCCACATATACATAGTTTCACAGAATTAAAATATTGAAAATCTGCTTATCACGCTACATATCTGGCCCGATTAATTGCTGAAGTATATAGTATGGCTATTATAACATGACTACTCAATTTTTCAATACTTCCCATCAACTTTACAATAAAATAATTATTGCTAAAATAATATTTTCGTATTCTGCGTCGAAT
>JAWWMK010048587.1:0-10340 GCA_035047105.1 Galeopsomyia nigrocyanea
CAAGAGCTTGCCCTCTGGGCTCACACTTGCCGTCGCACGCGCGCGCCTAATTTCCCCGAATTTCCACCCCGTTACATCGCATACTAATTTTTTATTTAATTTTATTTAATATTCTATAAGAAAACATAAAATTGAGAAATAAATGCAATAAAATTAATTTTCTAAGCTAATAAATAATAAAATAAGTAGAGAAAATAATTAGCTATTTCAAAAATCAAATAAGAAATACTGTTATATTTTTCGAATCAATATTTTCTAATTTATCAAACAATGTCATATAGTTTATAGAACTAATAAATGTTGATATTCTAACTGATTTATATGTTCTAAACGTGATTTTAAAAAAAAATACATCCTTTTCTCGAATAGTCCCATATTGGGTACACTATCTTTTTACACCAAATAAAAGTAGTTGCATTCAAAGTGCGATAAATCGGGTTAGGTTTCATCTAGAAAATCGTGCGACGGCTTGTTTTAAAAGGTAAACGGGCAGCTTTAAAACGAGACCACCCCCGTTGAAAAATTCATCAATGGTAAAAAGTTATAGCAGTTTTTCCAAACTAGTCCCATATTGGGTACACCTACCTTATAAATACAGGATGCTTCAAATATAAAAAAACACAAATAAATAAAAATAAATCAAAACGGTCTTTTATTTAAACAAAATATTTTCTATTTATAAAAAAATTTTGATAGCCTCTTACAGAGATAATTTGTTAGTGGGATTCATCAAGTGATCTCGAGTCAAACTCGAACGGGTATCGAATATTTCTGGATATGATGGTTGTAATATCAAACCTCTTCATAAAAAAAGCAGAGTCAAGATTAGGAAAATAGCATTCATTCTTATAAATAAAGAGATACAATGAAAGAATTCTGACATCTATCTTCAAAGGTGAAACGTTAGGTTTTTTGCCTCTAAAGGATTTATCTTTACATAAAAGAAAAATACCTATCCTTACTTTTTGGTCTTTTATAATATAGCAATATTTCATTAAAATCGGTAATCTGTAGTGTTTTATTTGAATAAGAATGAAACATTGATTTAAGGGTAGTTTACAGAAACATATCCACTTTAACTTTGGATGTCCTTTTGAATAAATTAAGTTTTATTAAAATTAGATTAGATTTGAAATCTCGCCAGAGAAAAACTTAAAAAAAATGTCACCCCTTTAAAAAATAAGGGATGCAAACCCATGGACTATAGTATCTTTTATAATATCATTGTTTAGTTACGATTCATTCCCATTTGGTTTCAATAAGTTATGTTGCATAGAAATGGACATATACTGAAAAATGGGCTTGGTGTCAAAATTTAGGGGCAGTTATCGCCCCTTCCATACGTTTGTTGGCATATAAAAAATATATGTCTCTCGTTTTCTGACCTTCTATAACTGACGCAAAATTTGAGTAAACTCTGTGGCGCTTCATTTGAATGAAAATGAAAAATTAATGGAATGGTAGTTTACCCTCTATATAGCTTTAAAAAAAAGCCGAAATATGTCAAATTTAGTTTTAAACTTCCTTCAAAACTAAATAAGTTTCATTAATTTTGGATTATATCTGCAATTTTGCGAGACAAAAATGTAAAAAAAACCGCTTTCACCCTCATAAAAAATAAGGGATGCAGCAGACTATGACACCCCGCGTAAAATTGCTATTTAGTAGCGTTTAATTTCCAACTGGTTTCAAAAAGATATGTTAAACAGAAATGGAGATATTTTGAAAAAAAAACGGTTTTCGGAGGTGAACTTTGGAGGTGGTTTTCACCCCTTGAAAGCGCGTATTGGCACATAAAAAAATACGTGTCGCTTATTTTTTAGTCCTCTATAACATATTAAAGTTTCATTGATATCGGTTACTTGCACTTTCCTAATATTCCTTGTCAGTAAGTAGTACGCTTGGGTGGAGCCGTTAAATAATAAAAGCGCTAGCACTGTCGCCGAAGCTTCTGAAAAAATTCTCAAACGTGCCGACAGTAGAGTGTCAATCGTACTCACAATCAGAACAGCAAGGAGTTTTTAGGGTCGGCTTTACAGAATATTTTGAAAAAACACAACAAACAATTCCGCGTGGCTCGCAATTCCGATATCAAGGCGGCAATAGTCGAGCGGCTTAAGTGAACATTGAAGTAGCGGCTGTGGAGGTACTTTACGCATCACAATACGCATCGTTAGATCGATGCCATTCAAAAAATTTTCGACGCTTACAATCACACGTTACATTCAGGTACAAAAATGCGCTTTGTAGATATGAACTTACACAACGCCGCGAAAGCCCGCGCAAACCTGCAGCGATGCGCTCTCCATCATACCAGGCGGGTACCTGTAAAATCAGCTTAATATAAGATTGATGATTACGTTAGAGTCAGTCGTGCCAAGGGAGTCTTTTCAAAAGGATACGAGTACAATTTTAGTCAGTAAATATTACGAGTCAAAACAGCGTTAAAGAAGCAAGACTTATACGTTTACGAGCTCGAGGATCTGAATAACGAGCTCATTGACGGATATTTTCTTGTAAGCCCCCAGCGTTTGGATGACGATAAGACGTTTAAAATTGAGGGTATCATTCAGACAAAAGGGCAGGGTGCAAACAAGCAGATGCTGATCAAATAGTTGGGTTATGGCGACGAATTCAACAGCTGGATACAAGCTTCTAAAGTAAAAAATATCTAACAGCATAACAAATGTATCGTTCGGATGATTTTTACCTAGTTTTACCTAGCAACAGTAGTTTGGCTTATTTTTCCGATAACGCGACAACGTGCTACACTACGCACTTATTACCGGTAAGATTGGCTAGTCGGTTTAGTAGAGATACATACCCAGAGTACAGTTGTTCAGATTCAAGAGAATGAACTACAATTTCATTTTGGGCGAAGAGCATTCGAGCCAAAACAGCGACATTTGTTATTTCTCACACGATGTATAAGAAAGTGTAGAACAGCTCGCGAGTGAAATAAATAAAGTGAAAGACCTACGCAGTCATCAGTTACTCGTACTAGCCGAATTTCAAAAAGGCTTGTACGTGCTAAAACGAACTTAGGAGTACGAGCAACCACATTATACGAAGTTTAACGAAAAAATCCGTCGAATATTTGGATTCGAGGACGCGGTTCGAAGACAAACTGAAACTTTCGTCAACTCACCCGTCGGTCTGACTTCCAACGTGGCAAATCGACCTGCAAGCTTGGCGCGCGATATTCCTGATATGCTCTACGTCTACACGGATATATGCGAGCCGTATAACGTTGGTGACACGCAGGCCAAGTTGTTACGTATCATGGCTGTTGAAAATACCAACTACAAATTTGGCCCCAACATCGTGAAACAATTTGCGCCTATACACTACACACCCTTGTTACAACATAATTTTAAAAACATCACTATCGATATAAGGGATTAACAATAAGGGATTAAAAGCATCACTATCGATATAAGGAAGTAACACACAAGGGATTATTTTATTCAGTTACGGGACGTTGAAAGTGTCACTTCACTTTAGGCGCGTAAGATAAAGAAAAATCCAACCTGTTTCATTACATTCAGTACTACGACGATCAAGTACGAGAAGGGCGTGGGGGGAGACATGTATTTAGTGGCGCTACTGACAAACGCGGCTCGGGTATCCGAAGTTTCTTGAGATCTATTTTACGAAAAATTGTTCCGTATATTACCAAAGGCGCCAAGGCTGTTGGTAAGGAAGCTTTGCGCACAAGAATTAACGTTTTAGATGACGTGACTAATAACAGCGCCCATTTTAAAGAATCAGTGAACGATCGAATGCGAGAATCGGGTAAAAAACTTTAGAGAAAAGCAGTCAATAATCTTCCAGAAATGATGGATGGTGGAGGTGGGTGTAAAGCTGTCCTCGTCCGAAACAATTGTTAGTCAAAAAAGAGACGTCCATCGATAAAGAAATCGAAGGGAGAAAAAAAAGTAGTCGTAAAAATAACAGTGGTGTAAAGAAACAGAAAAGCAGAAACAAGCAACAATAGCGGCAAAGGAAAGAAGAAAAAAAACAGCCGGTAGAAGTGTGACCGATATTGTTGGGTCATATTAACTACTATGTCGTACTTGCACTCTTGCAGTGGCGAGGGTATGAAGAGCGAGCTTGATCTCTTCACTGTCCCTATATCGCAAACATCCATAGAAAATAGCTCATGTCTATACTACAATCCCGTATCGACTTTTACCGACGAGAGTGCTCACCGCTAGAATTTATAATTTCACGCTCGACGGAACATTATATCGACCTGGCGCATACGATACTTCATCAATTTTCAACATTTTTCCATCAATTTTTTCTCTTTATGGGTTGCTGGCGTACAATATCCCGGAAAGCCTTTACAGCCACGTGTTACCTGAAATAATCCAAACTACGTGGAAGCATATCATTTGCTTTTCCCCGGCAGTGGTATTTTTGACTAGTCGTATTTTTTATCTCAACGAAGGCATCGAAATTAGTCGTGAAGCGTATCCTAACGGCTACTGTTTTTTTGTTTTGATCTTAGCTCCGATATGAGCACACATTTTTCATCTCATTGCAGCCTCGTTAAGTCCGGCTCTTTACGTATAGAAGTAAGATTTGTAGAGTTCGATAATATTCTATAAATCGATTCAAGCAGACAGGTGATAATTATTACAATGCTTAAAAAAAGAAAAGGGGGAAAAAATTCACCGGAGGGGATAACAGCTTATAAGCCCTGCATTACGAGCCATCATAATTTAGTTTGTCTACAGATATTAGCTTTACTCGACGTATCACCCATTTTTTCTCTCGAAAACTTACTAAATTTACGTCTCTTAAAATGGATTTTGTAGCAGATGTGCAAGGATTAAGAGATAAAAATAACAAGTTTATTCCAAAAGAAGTAGCATTTATTTCTCTACAAGGCAATGTCATCGGCCATTGGATGATTCTAACTCACGAATTTGATGAACTACGCAGCGATCTCAGGACCACAAACGACTACGTCTCATCGTGTATGCATGGAATGCAATGGTTCGATGGGGAAGTTACAATGTGAAAATTAAAATATAAATATATCTTGATTAGCGATGAGCTGAGGGCTCGGGTAGATGTTATTAAATAAGAAAAACGTGTGGTTTTTTCTGTTTAGCGACGTTTCGTTAGCGGATTTGCTAACCTCATCAGGCAAGAAAAATTAAAAAAACGGTTACATTATATCAAGAGTCACGTTTTCTCCGTCACAGTGGAAAGCTGCATTCTTAAGCGCAGTCTTTCTCGTAATTTTCGATATAATGTAACCGTTTTTTTAATTTTTCTTGCCTGGTGAAGTTAGCAAATCCGCTAACGAAACTTACTGATTTAGAGCGTAGATTCTCTTGCGATCACCTTTGTTGCTTTCATGCTTGCCATGAGAACGCAACGAGAAAGCAATATTGTGCTCTACGGAGAACTCATTTAATTAAGAGCTGGTTGCATTCGATTTTACCGGAAAAGTTGGATCGTAAAACTGTGAAAATTACAAGTGAAATTTTCTACGATTCGCTTAATAAGCAGTTATTTCGGAGAAAAATCCGCAGTAACAAGGAAAGCATCACATCTCCGGATCACCGATTCGCACGAAAATTTCGGATCTCTTTTCATACGTAAAAATATGTAAGAAGCTGCGTCCATTAATCCTAACACTCGATATTTCTGTAGTTACAAGCTATTTTTGTCAAATCTGGGGAAGTATATGACTCTCTTACAATGTAAATAGCTTGCAATCTAAGCACATCGGCCCCTCGCTGCCCGGAGCAGAATAGAACCATCGAGAGAGAAAACCGCACAGTCATTGAGTCCGCCCGAAGCATGCTCCACGACTCCAAGGTACCAAGAAAGCTGTGGAGTAAGGCCACCAATACAGCCGTCTTCGATTTAAATAGAACCACGTCTGTTGCTACTGAAAATAAGACGCCCTTTGAATTATGGTACGGCAAGAAGCCGTCCATCTCTCATATGATGCCGTTTGGGACGCGGTCGCAATATTTTATAAGGATTGCCGAAAGAAATAGGACGCCAAAGATGACGTACCTGTTTAACTATCAAGAGGACTGAAATAGCTACCGAGTTTTCAATCCTCAAGACGGGCCGGTGCAAGTAGTCCGAGATGTGGATTTCGACAAGGTGACAAAAGGATGCAAAATCAAGATCGCCACTAAACCCAGCGAAGAGCCTAAAGTCAACGAGAGAGACAAATTCTCCACAGGGTATGCTCAGCCTGAAGAAGTAAAAGTTGTGCAACCCGAGCAAGTTGTCCCACAGGACGAATCCTTCCCAAATGAGCCCGACGACATCAGTATTCTGGACGTTTTCGACGAAGGCAACAAGAACATCACTGATAAAGAACCACAGGATCAGGTAAGTCGAGCCAAGCGTAAACTACAAGATACAAGTTTTGCTTGACCAAGACTGAGAGCTTAAGACACGCTGAAAAGCCAAGGTACCTTGAAGAAAACTACGAGCTACACATTGTCCAAATCAAGCAGATCGTTCACGTCATTGACGAGCCACAAAATTTTCGACTTTTCATGGAAAGCAGAGACCGAGACAAATGGGCTGAAGCTATACAAGAAGAACTCGCATCGCTCGCAAAAAGAAATCATCGAAGCATCGAAAAAACGTCTGGAGAGTCATCAAAACGCCTGATGACATAAAGCCACTCGACACGAAGTGGATATTCAAGACTAAATTATACTCCATTGATCACGTCGAGAGGTACAAGGGCAGACTCTGTGCACGAGGCTTTGTGCAGGAGGAGAGTGTCGACTATGGTGAAACCTTCGCTCCGGTTGTCAAGAACGAGTCGTTGATATTCAATAAATGAAATTACAAAGTGAGTTGTGAGTAGCCAAAATAAAGGCTATTTATTTATTTACTCTCTTCCGCTAGCCTTCAAACGTAAATCCAAATTAAAGTTGTAACACTATGAAGAAGATTTTACAGTAAACGCAAAACGTAATGAATAAAATCTTCTGTAAAGGAAAGTACTTATACATCAACCAAAATATTTCAAGAGGTATAAAGAACAAAAGCAAACAAAAAAAGGAATAGTTAAATTTTACAATCAAACCATATTAAAATACCAAGCTATGGGATCTGCTGCTAATGAAATTAGCAGTATACTTTCTCGAAGAGCATAAAATTTTTAACGACAACAATAAATTTTCCTATAAAATTAATCTTAAAGTCATTTGCTATAATCTGTGATAAACCCTTTTGATCGCCCTTAACTTCCTTGCCAGAGAAGAGGGTCGCCTTATCGTCACGACGGACTCACTAGTCCCGGACTAGCTCAGATAATGCCGATCGACGATATAGTGGAGTAGTTTTTTCATTATTACTTACAACTTTGACTTGGAGAGATCGAAAAAATTAATATAATTATTTATAGTATTTCATGATAAAAAAGTTTTATGTTAGTACATTGGAACGATTTTTACACAGCAATAACGATAATACGGTTCCCGACTGACTCTTAATATACCTAACATTGCAATCAACGAAAATCAAAAAATATTCTTAGTTTATTTTTCCAAATATAAATTATTCATATTATTTCACAGTGTTAATAATGGAGTTATTGAAGGCTGTGTCGCACTGGCATCACCAAATTTGAAATGGAATATTTTAGACTGCATGCTTGTAAAGGACTTCATTTGTGAACAAACTAGATGCTATTATTATAACTATGGAAGTATTCCTGTTTCTGCAACTCAGGGGTAAGGAGGTGAGCTTACTAGAAATATTTTTGAAAAAAGTGTTTTCTCAGTAACATTTATTCATTTGAAAGTTTTCCATGTGATAAAATATTACGAAATCCTTCCATTATTGCTGAAAAATTGACAGAATTTCAAATAAATTAATAAAAAAGAAGAGCAATATGTTAGTGTAGATGTGACTCAGTATTTTTTTCTGCTTGTATTCCGGTTACTTACTATATCTTTTTTTAATAAACTTTCGGTGAGATATATTTTCTGCATTCGCAGTATCCTTTTTCCTTCAGATCACGAATTCAGGATCAGCCCGTAATTCTTGGCCTATCAGTATCTTTTAATTATTTTCTTCTTTGCACTAGTTTATTTCGTTCGAGCTACAGTAAGGCTTACTCTATTGCAAAACTCTCGTCGCGCAACTCATGCAGACAACAGTAGTCGCACAGTCACCGGCCCTTGTGTCGCTTTAGCCTCTTCACCTGACCATCTGTGTATTCGGTGCACAGCTGGATGAAACTATAGAAAAATATGGAAAAAAAATGTTCTTTTCAATCCCGGCATTAAGAGTTATTGTTAACGTATTGACATTTTCAAGAATTATTACAAAAAATCGTTGATATTTTTAAATAAAAAGGATTAATATTCATCAAAACGAAATATAGTAATACACGTTTTCAAAGTAATATTGAACTAGCAAAAAATCACCTCGTTCGCTAACGCTCGCTCGGTAAATTAACGGTGACTTGTTCGGTTGAAATCAAACTTCATTTTTATCAAACTATCGAATTCATGTATTGAAATTTATCCGTAAGGCAAAGAGTTCATCAGTTGACATCAACTTTTTAATTGTTTGATAGAATTCATCCACATGGTGACAAAGTACAACTCCAAAAATTTTGAAATTTCTAAATATTAATGAATTATCGATGATTCGTTGTTCAATTTATACTCCAACTTGTAATCTATTCTCTCCAAAAATTGAAGACTACGAATTTGTATATTTTCAATTTATATTTTAATTTTCAAATTATCAGTATTACGATTTAAATTTTTACGAACTTAATCAGGACTTACGAACTCAAACTCAAACTATATCTCATATTCAAATATTGAAATTTAACCGTTTGAACGAGGAGAGCTCTACAAGGATCCTTCTTATCAATGTACTAAAATCTTATTTACATATCATCATTAAAAAGCAGTTGAGGGCACTGTTATCAAAGCTGATATCATGTGATAAGATAAACACATTTATAGAATTTCGAAATTTCCACAAGAGAGGCGCTATTAGAATTAGATCCTTGACATCAAAAATCTGATATAGCATCTACATACAATAATTTTCTTCGTTGACACATGATCTGAAATAAAACCTTTTGGCGTCGTTATTTATTTCGGCTGTCAAATTACATGTAAGTATAAAAACATTATATATAATATTATATACGTTAATATTGAAATAATCAACGAAATTGAATAATAATGAGGCGAATTTTTAATATACACGAATCGACGAGTTTTCTGTCAAGTTATTTAGATAATCGAGCAACGATTTGTTTAGGTAAAGAAGTATTACATAAGTTGTTACTGAAATAATAAAAAAAATTGAATAATAATGAGGCGAATTTATAATATACATGAATCAATAAGTTTTACCGCATGTCGTTTAGGTAATCAATTGAAGATTTTTGTGGATAAACTAGTATGAACATTTGTAGGGTGGCGGTTCCTACTACCAGCCACCTCCCCCACCCCCGATGTCCGGCCACCTTTACTTTTACTTGAGTTAAATAAACTTCGGTAATTTAAGCCAAATCATTAATTAATTATTAATATATTAAACCTATTAAATTCATTAAAACTTATTTCTTTACGTGAAAATATCGGGTAAGTTTATTAGGCAAGATTTTAAAAGTGGCCGGATACTGGTACGTTATTTTTTATTTTTGAAAATAATAATCATATCACATAATTTTCAAGTGTAAATTATAAATCAGCATAAGCCTATTGAAATCGATTACCATTATCTGAAAAAACCAAGATTATTAAAAAATATTAAAATTGATTAGATTGCAAACGATTAAGGACGTTCATAGGTTTCGCAGGGGGGGGGGGGTTGAAGAGCGAGGGAGACTGCCTATCTTACAACACGTGAAAAGATCAGTAACGGCATCTTGAAAGAATGAAAAATTGTGCTTTCATGAGAGAAATAATGCATGAAAACGTGGCAACACCGCATCTTCGAATGCAGTGCTTTTGTGTTGGCAGCTTGAGTAGCTGAGTTACCGTGGCTTGCAGTGGTGCAGCACGCACACTTTGTTTGCTCGAGTTTAACCTTAAATATCAAAAATGGATCCAAAACAAGGACGATGGAAAGGAAAGTTTGTTAAAGAAAAAAGTCGAACGTGTCGCGGGACACGCGGTAGGAACGAAGTTCCTTTCGCTATTCCAGCTAATCCTAAAATTGTATTATTGAAAAAAAAAATTATTTTTTTTCTATTTTTTTAACATATAACTGCGATACGGAGACCCGTTTATATTGTGTTGCATTGGATCTAGTAAATAACACGTAACAATTTCAAAGCGGTTCACTGCTTGATACGAATTTGGAAGATC
>JAWWMK010048598.1:0-10336 GCA_035047105.1 Galeopsomyia nigrocyanea
TAGGGTGATGGAGCAATTCTGAGGCCAGATTCGGATTCAGCGCATCAAATTCCTTCGGGTACAGTATGTCTGGTCTCCGGGTCTGAAAATTGTCGGCCTGTGTAATTAGTGGTACATATTTCTATTCAGTTCATACAAAAAACTGCACTTGTTATCTTAATTATCTAAGTTATCACATATACATCTTAAATGATACTGTACTGAAGAGAACCCTAGTTCTTGACTAACTTTTTTACATTTCTTTAATTTTTAAAATCACTCTGTATTTTCTTTAACAGGAGTCAGTTTGAGTATAAATTGCATGAAACTAAATCTTGTTCTCTTACTAGTTTTTGGATGTGTTCCCTGAAGCTTGTTGAAAATAACTCTACCAGCAAGTACATTGGGATTCGTCACCATTGGTTTTCCTGAATTTAATTGAGTCAATCTTTATAATCCCATTTTTGCCTTTGCATTTAGAGATTTAGCATGTTGAATACTATTTGTAATAGGATTAATTTTTTTGTCTTGATACTTCTTTGGAATTTTTGTAGAAATTCTGTAAAACAATTGAATGCTGTATAACGTAAAGGTTTAAGCACAGCACTCAGTGGGCAATAAAAGTTATTCGTTATACTTACTGACTTATTTTTTTTTGACATTAGAAATTCTTTCATACATGAATAGTATGGGAAAGAGGGTTGTATTTCACTGATGGATCCTTCAGAAGAGGACATCCTGACAACATCCTGCAAATTTTGTTCCTCCGTATATTTCTTCATCATCTTGGCCTAGTTTTTTTTAGCTTCTGTTACTGTGCACAACCCAATTTATTATTTTTAGAGCAATATAAGATTAAATTTGTTTTATTTTTATGAAATAAAACTTCATAAGAATACTGGACATGGTATCCTTTGCAATTATGTCCCAAGATTCTTTTTCCATTAACTGATCATTAAAGAATTTATGGGTCTTGTCGTGTGGGTTAGGATGATTCTTAATACATTGCAAAAAAAATGTATCCGCTTCAAAATCAAATTGACAGTCGGAGATGACAGGTATTTCTAAACTGGTCATGATGTTATACCACTTTCTTAAATAAACAGTTGAGAACAACAACAACACATGTCAACTAATCGTCGAAGCTGAGATGGCTAGCAGAAAAATAACGACTGAGGGACTAGCCAAGAGTAGGTACATATAGCTATTGTAGGCTAGGTATGTAGCCACTCCTGCTTCAGTTCCAAGACTTCCAAGATGCTTTGCAGACGACTGAACTAATTACAGGATGATAAGAGTTTTACGTGAATAGTCCGAAGACGGTCAACGTTTCACATTGACTTGTGATAATGTAATATTTTTAGTATTCAAAATTCGAGACACAGTCTTCATTTTGGTTGTAATTCAATGAAAATAAAATTTGTCAATAACTAGTTTTTTGCATTTAATTTTTGTACTTTACATGTAACGAGAAAGATACTTCATGAAAGAATACATTTGTTATGAAAATGTTGGTATTTTTTAAATATTTTTTTATAAATATTATATTGTCAGAGGGAAAGTCAGTTTTACGAATTTAATATTAATTCAGCCCGCGACTTCCTTGACCAATTATTTTTACGGATGGAGGGAGGGACGAATGCTCCGACCACTAAATGATATGTTGGGCGCACATATCAATCGAACGCTCGAGAGAGAATCGGGAAGGCATGCAGGAAGAAAGGAAAATGAATTTACACAACACGTTCGTTTATTATTAAGAATAGTCTGCAATTTTATTGCAACGTCTCAACTCATGTATGTACAAACGAGACTCGCCAAGCGGCGTCTAAAAATGGCGGCAACTCCGCAGAGACAACGGCCAGTATAAAGACGTCGCCGAGCCGCAGAACTGCCGGCTCGTGACCCTCGTTCGGCACACAACACACGGGCAACCAAGTACGGAACTGCCCCCGGAGCGCAGTACTGCGATTCCGCGGCACAAGCACTAGGACTCGGCTCGGCACCCGGAACCACGCGAGAGAGTAAGAAGAGTAAAGAAGCGACCCACCATGCTTACGTAATCCAAGTGATGCGACGTGGAGGGCTGCACAGCTCGGAGACGGCGACGACGGCCACTCGTTGGTGGTCTGGCCCGGAATTCTCCGGGCGGAAGATGAAGGGGACGGCCGGCTGGAAAAGAAGGCCGGGAGCTACCCGGCTCGTATTCGGCCTGCGATTGCAGGCGAAGGCTCGTTCCTCTTTCCTTCCTTCTCCCTCGGCTCAGCTCTCGGCTTCCTTGCCATGACGTAACTCTCTCGTGGCCTGTACGCAACTCACTCCTCGCTCTTCCGGCGCGCGCGAGCCTCACGCTCCCTACTGTCGGGCCAGCGACCAACTCCGCGGGCATGCGACTCAAGCTATCTCTCTCAGATCCGCGCTCATATGAGCGCTCTCTCTCTCTCTCTCTCTCTCTCTCTCTCTCTCTCTCTCTCTCTCTCTCTCTCTCTCTCTCTCTCTCTCTCTCTCTACTCTCTCGACTCTTTCTCTACTCGCGCTATCTCTTTCTATCTTCTTCTTCTTGGTAGCTCTTCTCTCCTTGTTGCTCTGCCGTTCTCTGTCACTGACGTGGTCATCGCCTATGAAAATACGAAATAAGCGTGAGGTTATACAGCTCTATGTATGATCCCTCAGCTTGGCGCGGCATGCGAACGGCACAAGAGAGCGAAGACGGAGAATGGCTTGCAAAGTTCTAATTCTCCGTCACAGAATAATAGAGTAATCTTAATTATACAAAAAGCATACCTATATTTCTCCGTATTTTATTTATGATTTAAAATTTTAGGTAAGAAACTGGATTGAAAATAGATGTAAACTTTGTACACGCGTGATTTTTTATTAATTTTTTCATTATTTTTCAAGTTGGTAATCTCTGTATTTTTTGTTCTAATTTACCTAATTTTTCGATCGGCAAGTCATTTTGTAGGTTTTCTTTCATACTTGCAGTATAACATTGAAAAACGGTGTGAGGAGTGGGATTGTAGAAATCTTCGCAAAAAATCCCGAGTTTAATGTTTAAAAATTGAAAGAATGAAAAAAAAAGTTTTCAGGAAAGAAAAATCTATATTTTTTTAGAACATTGCGCATTGGAACATAATTGACTTGTTTTTGTTTTTCATTAATAGCATCTCGGAAAATTGCGGCAATTAAAATCTGGCAACGGATTAATCCCTTCAGGGGCGGTGGGACGATTATTTACCACCTTTTTTGTCTTAATTTTTTTATATTTCCAATAGATTTTGGCATTTTATCTATGCAAATATATACTTATTAGGCTCTTCGAAGTCTAAGTTATTAAAATCTGGTGAAAAATTTCATTATTTCATTTATTTATTTGTTTGTTATAAAAAAAATAACAAGAAAAAACACGTTTTTTTTTTCAGAAAAAAATCTGTTTTTCCGTAACCTGAAAATCTGAGCCTCTGCTGATTTTTTACGTATTTTGCACACTTAGTTTTATCATATATATTTTTTCAGATTTTTTCGTACGCTAGTTTTTTCAATAAAATTTTTTGAATATTTCGAAAAATAAATTTTTTCATATTTCGTAATTTTCACCGCCATATTGGAACCGCCATTTTGAAAAATCTGACTTCAGATTTTTAATCAGCGACCCCTTATAAGCAAAATTTAGTATTAGTTTGCCCTTTTTTGAAAATTTTGACCGCCATATTGGATTCGCCATTTTGAATTTTGAAAATCTGACTTCAGATTCGTAATCAGCGACCACGAAAACCCTTATAATCACTGTCATATCTGGAGTAGAAGCACCAGAAAAATGTGCCCCTGAAAAGGTTAAAAAAACAGGCACAATTCCCCACATTTTGAAACCAGAATGGGATCATAAGGTTAAGAATAAGCCAAGTTGGAGCATTTTTTTATTTTGGATCGATTTTTAAAACATTAGATTTGAATCCAATGTTCGATAGGATCTAAAACCGAAACGAAACGAGATATGTGTCTCCTCAAACATGGTCTAGAGTTCATTATAAAAAAGCCGAATTTAGAAATCGAAAGTGACAGCCTGTGTAACGTTTCAAGTTGCCTGTACTTCGAAGATTAAGGCTTCGGAGTTACAGATTGCCGAAATAGCGAAAAAAGAATGATGGGACCATGTCACTAATATGTGCAATGATTTGTCAAAGTGCGTTAGGTTCTGCAAATGTTTAAATTATTATTCGATCTGTTTTGTTCCAATTTCGAGCGGTTGGGTGGATTTATTTATTTTTTTTTTTTTGTGTTGCAAAGAAACAAAATTAATATGGTGAGAGGATATAAAAACAAAACTCCGGGCGGGTTAGGGTTCGAATCTTCATAAACTTTTACCAAGTTTGTAACTGATTTTGAGAGCGTAATTATAAGTTATTTTGATTTTGTTAATTTTAAAACTGTGTGTTAATAAGTACGGGTTTCTCATCCTGCGAGACTTTTTCTCAAAACTGTGGAGTTTCTTTTCTTTAAAAGAAGTTGCGATCAATAATAAGTGGTTCCTTCGAACGGAACAGCCTACCTGACTCAAGATGGAATCGGCCTTATATTTAATCTTGTTCTCTGACAGTATAATTTTTCATTATAAATTTTTGTTATTTAATCCAAACGAGAATCTGGTACAGGATTTATCAATAAAATAATTTATTTACCGAACACATTATTTATTTTACATTAATTATGTACACTTGATGAAGAATAACGTACAATAAATTTTTCAAATATGATTACATACACATACGTCTTCAATATACAATGATTGAATGCTTAAAACAGTGTCACGATAAGAATACTTCAACATTTCTTGTTTATACTTGAATACGATTAAATGCAGGATGTAGGATTAGAGATAGACGATAAGATTACAAGGTATTATAAGATAGATAATAAGATTGTAAGATCGCTAATCTAGTTTCGTCGCTGATCAATCGCAAACGTCAACTCTCATCATCAACTCTCTAAACCCGCTGGTTGGGAAATACATAGAAATTGGAGTATGTAAGTAATCGTTGACAACGTCGATCGCTTTTCTCTTTCCAAATACATTTACTTGCTCGGTTTTAGGATCGAACAATTGTTTACATAATAATATACATGTGTTTTTGATTTTCTTACAATGGGTGATAAAACAACATGTTCGATGCGTGAATGTAAAACCGGCACAGCAACAGAAATAGGAGGGAAACAGTTTGCAGGGAATTTCGGATCTACCGTCAAGCTTGCGGTGCCAATGAAAATCCAGATCCAATAATTTTTATTTTCATATTCGGGATATTTGCTCACTACGACTTGTTAAAGCCATCAAAAGACAGTAATGTTGAACAAGTAAAGTAATGTAAACTGTAATTAAAACTAAAGATGCAGATGCACCACAGGTATTTTAGAAAACAATACTTTAAGAGAAGAGCGACTAGTGGGTAAATGGAAAGGGAGATAATTATTTACCAGTGACAGCTGTGTTGACGCAAATATTAATGGTGTTAATCACTGCCAGTTTGAAGATAGTTTCTTTGCCGTTTACGACGATGATACTGATGCCGATCAGATTAATATCTCGTTAGCTCATACTGAGCACAATAAAATTGACAAAAATACTGACGATAAGGTTATCTTTCATGCATTAAGTTCGGTTATTTTTAAAATGGTTTATGGTAGTAAGTGTCACGATTGCGATGTCAAATTGAAAGAATTTTCAATCAACTCTGCTCGACATCCACTTACAAATTTATTAGATCAAGGAGGATTAGTAAGATCCAACGAAAACGCTTTTGCTTTAACAAAAATACTAGCAGATGCAACGATGTAGGTAGCTACAAGAACGTAATTGTGTCGAGATATCTTAACTAACATTGTCGACAAACTAATAAAGTTTAGAAAGCTTGTGTCTTTCGCTTCTTACCAACATGCTTAAGAAGCTACTGCGAAATTTATCAACTTATTATTCATTCAGAAAGCCGTGAAAAGTTTCTCTGCAACTTCTACAATAAAACAGTGCTGAGATAAAAAAGCTTCCAAGTCGAACAAGGAGGAATCCAAACTACCAATTAAAAAACATTCGAATATTTGAAATAAAATAGTTGTTTCATTGGCACTAAAATTATCTATATGTATTCATATTAAAAAAATTTATTGTACATATCATTTCTATTCATTACCTCAACATAATTAATGTAAAACCCTCCCCCCACACCTTTTAACAAAACTAAAACTGGTATGCTAGTAGGCTGCAGGGAACCTGGAAACTGTTTTCAAATCATTTTTTAGCCACAAGCAAGTAAATAAAAACTGTTTTTTTCTACTACAGCCTATTGGCCTAGTAGCGGGGGTCTTCCACCACCTTGGTGTGGAAGTATTGTCCATCCTATTTTTCCGGTCCCTTGAAGCATCTCCGGTGTGATCACACCTGGCCGGTTAAGCCGGCACTCTGTGCCTCCTGGGGGACGATATCACCCAGGCTGCATCGGGTCCACTTCCAGTGCAACCTTCTCCGGAAAAGGCTCTCTAGAGAGCCAGCCCCTTGCCGTAGCGTCGGGCCCGGTTGTCCTACACTCCCTACCTTACCTACACAACTACCGCAATTCCGTCCAGGCTTGTGCCTGTGGGGTAAGGGAAAACCCAGAACCCTACTGAAGAGAAATACCGGGGGCAAACCCGCCCCGACAGCCGGAGTCCCTAGGTCCTTCCCCCGATGAAAAGACGCTCAGAAAAAATCCGAGTGATCCTCACCGGGAATCGAACCCACGACCCGTAGAGCGCCGCTGTCCCCGTGATTAGCATACGTAGCCGCTACCCACTGAGCCACCGATGCTCCTATAAAAATTGTTATTTAGATTGCAACTGCGAGCGCCAATTTTATTTGAGCACAAGGTTCGTTACTGCTATTCGTAAAGGCAGGCATAACATGTTGTCTTACGAAGTTCAAGCGAAATTGCCACCCGTAGTTGCAATCTAAATAACAATTTTTAATTACTTGCTTGAGGCTGAAAATAATTGTTTGAAAACAGTCTCTAGGTTCCCTAGACCCTACTTGCATACCAGTTTTGATTTTGTTAAAAGGTGTGGGGGGAGGGGGAAAAATCAAGAACGAAAAATTTCACGAAAACAAAGCTTCCTTTTCAAGGAAGCAAAATAGAAATAGAGAGTCGCGCGCTGCCGCAGTTTCGTCGGCCACTTCATGCCTACTCGCATGTTATTCGCGACCGCGACTATTGATAAACAATGCTTTCAGTAAAGGAATTATTTTATTATCAAATGCTATCCTGAATTCTCATTAATGATTAAATAACAAAAATTTATAATAAGAATTTTACGTGGGAGCGAAGGGCTCACACGTCCTATGCTTTTATTCCAGCAGGAATAAGGGAAAAACATTAAAAAAACCTTATTGGTTATCCTAACCTCCACGCGCATGCGTGTCGCGGAACTAACAGTATATCACTACTACTATGTGTGCGTATAGTCCAAGCGTTCTGGCATCAAAAAGAGTTGAAATACGCGTAAACTGTAAGAAGGTATAAGCCGTGGAGGGAAGGTGTGTATCGTGATACTAATTAAGAATATAGTTCGTCCGGCGAGAAAAAATACCTGCGCGTATAACAAATTAACGAAAAACAGGTGGTAAAAACGTTTTTCCTGCTTTTGATATTGTATTTTTACATGTAAAACCATGAAATTTTCACCCTTTTTCGGCGCTGAAAAACCCTACAAAATGATGGGTTGAACGTCAAAATCGGATAAATAGAATTTAAGTTATTGCAAAAAAACCATTAAAATTAGCTGTTTGTTAATTAACTAATACCTTCGAAAATTTGTAAAATATTAATCTCAGATACAGTGTAAACTAAGCGTTTTATAGAGATGAAATTACGGTCCAAATTTCAAAAAGATATGTTAATAACTTTTCCTGTAAAAGCTATTGTTATTAAAAAAGAGATTTAATTAAAAATTAATTTCTTGCGATTGGGGGTGTCGTAAAGCTATCAGCAAGGGCTCATTCTCTTTGTTGGAGGTTCTAGTTTAACGTAGACTGATTTCCCTGATTATTTTTTAATTTTAAATTGCTTAAAAACAGCTCTAAAAAATGTGCCACAAACGATCTTTGAAATAAATGGAATATCTTTGGTTGTAAACAAGATTATTTTTATTCATAAATACTGACATAAAGCTAGAAATTTTTGACAAATTTTCCAAAAAAAACGGACTCGCTAAGTGTTATAGGAGTAAAGATAGGATTTTTTTTTTTCAAAAAATTTCCACGCCTTTAATTATTAACTTTTTGCAATGCAGTTTTCATGAATGTTTCTAGCGAGAGTTCAAGTTATATGAAAAAAATCATGCCGTCAATAGCATTGAAATATCGTCCTTGAATGCGCCGTTCAACGTGAGAGTGGATTGCGACTCTGGACCAGATCGCGCGGCCCGGTGGTGGGGGGAGACACTGGACGCTGCGGCGAAGCTGTAGAAAAAGTGTCAGCGCGTCTTCAAATCCAAACCGAGCGAAAATTTTTCCATTTTCTCTGCAACTACTGCATAGATTTTCATCATTGTTTTTTAATTTGGGGTAGCTCGACGAAATATTAACTTTTGCGTAAATAATTCATACAAAAAAGCATTATTTATTACTGTAATTTTCATTAGTATTTTATAATATTTTTAAATGTGGCATATGTTTTAGAGCTGTTTTTAAACAATTTAAAATTAAAAAATAATCAGGGAAATCAGTCTACGTTAAACTAGAACCTCCAAGAAAGAGAATGAGCCCTTGCTGATAGCTTCACGACACTCCCAATCGCAAGAAATTAATTTTTAATTAAATCTCTTTTTTAATAACAATAGCTTTTACAGGAAAAGTTATTAACATATCTTTTTGAAATTTGGACCGTAATTTCATCTTTATAAAACGCTTAGTTTACGCTGTATCTGAAATTAATATTTTACAAATTTTCGAAGGTATTAGTTAATTAACAAACAGCTTATTTTAATGGTTTTTTTTCAATAACTTAAATTCTATTTATCCGATTTTGACGGTCAAACCATCATTTTCTAGGGTTTTTCAGCGCCGAAAAAGGGTGAAAATTGCATGGTTTGACATGTAAAAGTACAATATCAAAAACGGAAAAAACGTTTTACCACCAGTTTTTCGTTTATTTGTTAAACGCGCAGGTTTTTTTTCCCGACGTACTATATTCTTAATTAGTATCACGATACACACCTTCCCTCCACGGCTTATACCTTCTTACAATTTACGCATGTGATTCTTCCAGAATGCTTGGACTAGTAAACGAATCCACACGATAACGCCGGCCGCGCAAACGTTCAAATATGCAACTACATCCAACCTCTCGAGCTTTTACAGCTTTTTCTCGTAGCTATATTAATATGTGGATTAAACGACGTGAATGTTACTACAAATGCCGAGCAAGTGTCAAGTTCAATTTAAGATAATTATAAACCTTAGTTAACATCAATAAAAGGACTGACACTTTGTGGTAAAATGCCTTTCGTCTTTTACAGATAATGACGCTGATTAGGTGTGGTACGATCGACGTCTACGTATTACGACGAATAGGTATGTACATTTAATAATTATTAATACTAATTTAATAACCAAAATTATTATTATTCAACTATAAATATGCAGATAATATATATTACAAGTAGCCCTTTATTTAAATTAACTTATATCATTAAATTTTCTATGACCCAAATAACACATTATCCGAAAATTGATAACAGATTAAATAATAAAATTAACTATTAACAATCCATTGATCTAATAATCTATCTACTAATAATCTAACTAACATATAAGATACCCGTATGCTATTTATCGCTAATATATTATTTTACTCGCACAGGTACGACTGGACAAAAATAATAACGACATCGACGGATTACTCGTTGCGGCTCGATTTACATTGACACGTGACGCATACTGAAATCGCCCGCAACGTGGAACAGGAGAGAGAGATATCCGAGTATATTTTACGACTTACTCAGACAACAAAAATATCCAGGTATTTACGAAATCGTCTTCTTCTCGTTCTAGAGTCTGCGAACTGCGTGTCAAATTTTCCGCTTTCAGTTTTCTTTAATGTTTCGAATAATTGGTCCTTTTTGGTGAATTATCTCGTTTGTCACTTTTGTTCAATGGTCCAGTATGGTCCAAATGGTCCTTCTTCTTGTCACTTTTCTTATACTAGCGCTGTCCGAGCGCGCTTCGCGCGCATTATTTCTGCTTTTTTGTTAACAACTGACTAAATTAATTGTCTATACCTCTTAAATAAATTAAGACGTTTGGAAGCGATTAGTAAAATTCTATCACATGGCA
>JAWWMK010048609.1:0-10334 GCA_035047105.1 Galeopsomyia nigrocyanea
TATATATATGCTTCACTATATAAGGCTTGATGCTTCAAAAAAGCTGGGATAATACCTTTTTTTAAAGACAAGGATAAGACAAAGGTAAATAATTATAGTCCAATCTCACTGATTCCCAATATTGCAAAGGTATTTAAAAAAAATAATTCATAATAGATTATTACGTTTTATACAAAAAAATGATATAATAAGTGCTCAGGACGCTAAAAATTCCGCTTTCATATTTTACTCTGCTTACGGGTGATTGAGCTTAAAAAAAATTGAAAATTCCGTGATTCGTACTCTAGTCGCAGTGGTAGCATCTCGGATGCTAGAAACGCAACCAGCACGAGTGACTTAAGTTTTAAAGCAATTAAAGCGGCCGAGGAGACGACCGAAGGCGCATTTGTCCTTCGACTTCCCCTCGTGGTCTCGTTCTCGTGGCGTTTTCGGCACTTTTCTTCTCGCACGCGTTCCTCGAAAATCGAAGTGCTGCTCGATTGACATAGGTCGTAAAACCGCCTTCGTCGCGTTGTCGCGCGATGGCAATGTTGCCGCGGGACAAAGGGTATTGATTTCAAGATTTTTCTAGCTGAGACGCGCTAGCAACGATGCGATGATTTTAATTCATTTTTGGCATTGGTTTAGTTCGAACGACGAATTTCGTACCAACAAAAGCTCTGCGACTGGGTGCGTTTACGCAACAAAAAAAATAGTAATAAATCTGCTCTCTGGGTTCAACCTGTCGATCTGCGCTTGTTATAAGTTTGCGAATTGCTTATTATGATAGAAATGTGTGTTACTCTTATTGCTACTTATGTTTGTATTTTATTGCGAAGTATAAAAATGATTGTATTACTGCTTATTGATTTTTATTTAAGGAAAGTTATAAAAATTGTGAGTGCGACAGCGGCTGCACATCAAAAAAATGATAAAGAGAAAGAAAATGAATAGAGCGTGTGTAAAGACTGTAAGAATGTATTAGAGGAGTATCAGCGGCAATTTTAAGTGAACGGCATGCGTATGCTGCGATTGTAAAAGGACGTATGTAATAAATCCGTGCGCTGGTCTCTGCTCTTGCGCTTTCGTTTGCTAGGATGAGCTCGACCCATTGACGTGAACGAGCGTAGATGCGTTTCGTTGCCGTAACACCAAACTGTAGCTTCGTGAGGCACATGGCACACGAAGGCTATTCGACCCCTCGAGGAAGCGCATGGCTTCTGGGCATTGCGGGTCAAATCATCGATTTTTACGGGGAGGGCTATGAATTAGTGCTAGCCCTGGTCCCGGTTGGTTGACGAGCGAACCGAGCGAGCGGGAGAGCGGGGACAGAGATCGAAGGCGCATAGGAAAATTACGCGCGCGGCCGAGGGCTGACGTCACTGCAGCGACAAGTGTGAAGTGGGGGCGGCAGAATCCGGCTGCTGTGCGTAGCGGTGACCTGCGGTGTGTAGCTACGACTCACGTGGATTCAATGTGCGTTAGGACTCTGTTTAGGCAAGTCGCTCTTTTTCCGCTCTTAATTTTTTGTAATTGCGTGCGTGTTTTAAACTTAGATTTTTTTTTGCGTTTCCGAATTGTAGGAGTTGGTGGAAATGTGGCGAGGAAAATTAATTCCAACACTGGCACTTGTTATTTAAATATGAAACTCTGAATCACTTTATTTAAATATCTAACCTCTTATACACTGCGCAACTCTGAATACTAATGATATGAATAAGTTTATCTCTGGATGTAATATCGAAAACTCGAAAGATAGGAACATCAAAATCACGAAAGAAGCCGTAGCGTATTTCAATAGCTAAGCGCTTGTAATGGCGGTTGTCCACTGACTGCGGTGGAAGACGGAGGACGCGTCGTTGTAAGTTAGAGTATTAGGTCGTCCACCCAGAGATGGCGCCTGTCGCTGGTAATGCAGGCACGAAGCTTCCAACACCAATATTTTTTGTGTTCCGCTTAATTTTTCTTTAAATTCATATATTTTATTTTATTTTTGCTTTTATTGTATTCCGAGCGTTTCAATTTTATTTTTTTGTAATTTTTCATTTTTTTTTACTTTGATTTTTCGTTTCCTATAAGTTAATTTAATTTTGTAAAATAGCAGGCTTTTTCCCCTGCTGAAGGGGTTTTTTATGCCGGCTATTTAGTTAGCGAGTAGTGTTAATTTTTTATTTGATTTTGCTTATTTTCGTAATTTTGTAGTCTTGTACTTTTTGTATTTCGCTTCATTAAAAAACAAAGTTTAGCCTTACCAAGCCCTTTATTTTTACCACTCAACCTCACACCTGTTTCAATAAGAAAGAGGCAGTATGGATTTATGAAAAATGTTGGGTCTAAAGATACTTTTAAGAGCTTGACAGATATGCTCAATAAAAATGTAAATAAGAGTGTACATACTATTGTAACTTTTCTAGATCTAGCCAAAGCTTTCGATTCTGTAGACCACAAAATTCTGTTGCAACAACTTTATAGATATGGAATAAGAGGGATTGCTTATTCATTATTAAGTAGCTATCTTTCTGGAAGACAACAGAGAGTAAGAATATGAAATTATCATAGTAACTATAGAGATATAATTATTGGAGTTCCATAAGGAGCAATACTAGGTCCACTATTATTTATTTTATATGTAAATAATCTGTTAAGACAAATGCAAGGTAACTCTGTGATATCTTATGCTAATGATACAGCAGTAGTAGCTAGTGATAAAAAACGGGAAAGAGCGATTAAAAAAATGAATATACAATTAGAGTAGTAGCGAATTGGCTAATTGCCAACAAATTGTTACTTAATTTGGACAAGACTGTATATATTCCTTTTGGAAGCTATGGGAATAGTGTATCAAATAATGTCATTATTAAGATCCACAACAGAGAGTTACAAAGGGTAGAAAAGTGTAATTATCTAGGAATAATTATAGACTTTAACTTGAAATGGGCTTACCGCATAATCAATATTGCCAATAGAACAAAATATTTAATTTTCATTTTTTATAAACTCACAAAATTTATCAGTACGAAAGTATTACTGTCGATCTATTATGACTAGACTATTTTCAAGGTTTACTAAATTATGGCATAATTGCTTGTGGGAGAGCATTTACAACGGCACTATATCCATTAAAATGTATACAGAACTAACTGTTTAAAGTTATCAGTAAAAAAACTTTTATTAACAATACTTATCTATTAAGATTTGATCAAATATACGTACTAAATGTACCTATCATTATGACGATGAATTAAAAGATAAATATACTAATTCTGGTAGTATTACAAAAATGAAAAGTATTTAATTGCCCAAGTTCGATAAAATTTTATATAGAAACAGTAGTTATATAGTTGCTATTAATAACTTTAACCCTTTACCACATGTGCTTAAGAAATTAAATAGTAAAAAGAAAACCTTAAAGAAAAAATTAAGAGACTGGATTGTACAAAATATATATTGAATTGTTCAATATGATACATATATTTAATAATTGTTATTAGTTATAAGTATTTGAATTATATAGTTTGTAAGAGTTATGTTATACATATTTTTGTGACAATAAATTGATTCGTACCCAGTCCCGCGAACAAGTGTTTTTATACACTTCTGCGGGTTATGCAGATACTAGTGTATTGTACTAGTTATCACTGCCTATGTATTGGCTAATAAATAAATTTAAAAAAAATGTTAAAATTATTGTTCAGCTTACGCTATTTTCTCTACCAAAAGTATGAAAAATTGTATGTGTTTAATATTGAAAACTTAAGTTTAACTTGATTTTGCGGTATAAGCTTATCCAAATTGTTTCAATCAGCATGATACACTGTAAAATGATTTTAAGTTTTTATCGCTGACGAAAGAAAAATTTATGGAAGAAATGATTTTCATATGTGCAACATAAGAATGAAGTGATTTATTGAAAAAATAATAAATACATAGTTATCGATAAACATTTTCGCATTTTTACCAAAGAGTAGTGTGTACTTCAATTTACTAATTTTTTACAATATAAATTATTACAATCATTAGAAAAAAGAAATCAATTGATTGAATCATTGAAGCAGAATTTGAACGATAGCGATCGTGTCTTGCACTTTGAAGATGTTTGAAGATGCTGATATTTTTAAAGAATTTGAGTACATTTTAGCTGATGATACAATAATAATACAAAACCAAGACATCGGTATCAATTAAAAAATTACGATGTGATACATAATTCCTTGATAAGTGCATAAGATATATCGTTTAATAAACTTAAAATATCATAAACGGTAGTCAAATTATCGTTTCAATAATTTTTTATATTGCGTGCATTACTCTAAATATAATGGCAAATTCATGTAGGAAGTATCAAATCACGCGGACAGTACTGAATTTCAATCAAACAATTCGCATCATCATAATGTCGAGGAAACGCTAAATAGTCAAAAATCTTACGCACAAAGTTCAAATCAAACTGATTTCGCTGACAGCGAATATGTACAGTCTTCACAAAACACATCTCGTCTTTCAAATGCATAACAGCAAAATCAATCTGCTGGATGTAGGACAAATGACATATCACAGCCAAGCACAAGTGCAGCTCCCACCTGCATACAGGTAGTACCTAAAAATAATAAGGTAAAGGATTAAAAGACAACGTATTTTCATTGTAACTACTGAAATTTAAATAATATTAAGAGGTATTCGTTTATACGTAGGAGTTTTGTTTGGGAAAACAACATTACATAAATGTTTTCAGAAAGTTTAATAGTAGTGATAGACGTTGTGAGTACATCTGTATCTGAGTTATATTTTATGAGTTTATTTTATCCGTATCTGAGTTGTATTTTATGTCTAATTCCAAAAATTTCTGTTTGCATTACAATTTTTTTACATCTTTAGATCGATGAAACAAACAATAACTATGATTCTGACATTGAAGATATTTTAAGAGTAGATAAAGAATGATTAATAATGGATGATGAGACATTTGATTCAATCGGGTTATTTTTTTGTATACAAACGACTTTTTGTTCACCGCCGAACAGAGAAGTCATAAGCGATGAGCAAATGCACCTAAGGAGATCAGAACAGAGAATGAAGACATAATAATCAATGAGCCAACTGTACCTGACAAGATTAATGAGGATACTGATACCTTGCAATCAATTTTGACAAGTTCATGCAATACATATTCACAAGGAAGAATATTTTATTGTTACACATATCGAATGTACATGTTCTTTCTGCTCAAACAAAATTAAATTATGCTTATTCACTGTAGGATTACGTTGAGCAATTGACAGTAGACAATAGTGATGCAAATACAAGTCACGATGACAATGAGTTACAATTCAATATCCAATTAATAGTTGATTATTTGGAGCAGACTAACTTTCTTAGAGAATCTTGAAGTTGAATTTTAAAAAGCGATTCGCTATATTGTATACACCTAGATTCAGTAATGATGAAAATAAAATGCTATCGTGTTGTCGATAATAATCTATTCATAAAAGAAATGTAGAATCACAGTACAAAAAGTGTTTCAAATTAATACTAAGTTTGGCGATAACAACGATATTTTGAACGTGCAGATGCATACGGAGGATCAAAAACTTGCAGCACGAATTAGAATGAATATAATTTCTATGCAAGATATTCTGCGAGTATTAATAAGAATTGAAAATCTCACTTTATTCGATGGAACTGGTTTTGAAGATGAAAAGTATTTTTTACAAAACAATTCTTATCATTTATTATAAATTTTGTAATTTCAGGTGATCAAAACTTTGAGATACATGATTTACAACCTTCTTTTATAGACTCTCAGAGATGTATCAAATATTTGTCGACAAGGAAAAGCCTGGTTTGTAGAAGAAATTCTATACGAGATGGTCTTCTTGTCAAACCATACAAAAAAAAAAACGAAAACTAAGCTATTAAGACAGAAAAAAAGAACCAAAGTCTATAATTAGGCAATTAAAGTATGAGATGATTTTGCTAGAACGACAGATCGCTAGAGCTAAAAAACGAAACGGTAAAAACCTATATATATAAATATTTATGAATGAATATTTATAACTAATCAAGACCGAAGGATAAACCAGTAAAATTCTTTTGTAGATTGAAAAATTGAAAACTTAACTATTATAGTTGGAGAAATGCCTGATAGATTCAGAAAAAAATTGCACTTCAAAATATACTATCAAAATTACAAGATATACAGCAAAAAGTAGTCAAAGCTTGCATTGATTTTTGTGAAACTCCTGTCAAACAGAGGAGATATACAATTCATTAAATCCACACCTGTATACTTATTATGCGTATCAAAAGTAAAGCTTTATATGAGCACATGCGTGAATTGAATCTTCTCCCGTTACCTACCAGAATTACTATAAGCAGACATTTAGAAAAGATCGGAGCATCTTACGGATTTCAAGTACCGGTATTCTAATGCTTGAAACTCAAAGGCTCTAGAATGGAGGGTAACTGTAAACATGGTATGATTTTGCTTCGTGTCTTTTTTCTCAATACCTACTTTTTTGTGCAAATCCAAAAATATATTGGATGCATCGATGTCAAGGAACTCTCATTGATGCGTCGATGGCGCCCTATCGATACATTGATTTTCGATGACAATGGATTTCCATTGATACATCATTGGAGATCTAGGGATGCATCGATGTCAAGGATCTCCCATTGATACATTGATGCATCGATGTCGAAGTCTATCCATCGATACATTGATGCAATTCCATCGATGCATCGATTTTCACTTTTAATGAACTTCCATCGATACATAAACGAAGCTCCATCAATGCATCGATGTTTATGGAACTCCAACGATTATTTATTTAAAATTTATGAATGAACGCTGGAAGTCCAATCATGACCTCAGTGGAGGCTGGAGGCCCATCGATATTTTCGATAATGCTGGAGTCTACTGCTACAGTGCTCGCCCATAACGGTTGGTGTAAATCAATTTTTTGATATTGCTGCAGTCATTCGTGACATCGTCTCAGGTTTATTGATATAGCTGGAGTTTCCTACGACAATGCTTAATGTCCATCAAGGATGACTAACATTGCAGCGATAACTGCCGCAAGCGCATTGAGACAACTGAATGATTTTTCCGGTGATACAGCCCATTGTTTGAGCTTCTCATGATATCGTCGAAGTCGTCAATGGAATCGCTGAAGTTATATCAATGTCGCCAATTTATAACGAGATCCCTGAAGTCTCTAAAGAAAACGGTGATGGTCCAACAATAACTTGTGAATCTTATGCAACAACGAGGTCTACGATGTGTTTTCACAACGTAGATAGAAGTGCCGATAAGATATCATGGGTTGAGTGTTGCTGCGTTAGTACGTTCGTGTATACACTAGAACTATCAGCGTTGCAATTTTGTGATTGGAATGCTTGAACTACCACGGGATACTTAATCGCGCGGGCCTCCGCGCTAGGATAGTCTGCGTCAAAGCTCCTGTGATGGAGTGTCCAGTGCGGTTTTATCGTTGGAACTGCCGCGACTAAGCTTATTTCAACTGAGAATGCAAAGACGGAGCGTTCAATAATCAAACTTAGTCCTGTTAGCCGTAACGGAATGGTTCGCGCAACTCCTGTCGTGAGTGAGTCTTCCGCGCTGCAGCTTTGGTGATGAAACTTCCATGGCCGATGAAGCGATTCGCCCCGAGTGGACAGTGCAGGAGCTTTTCATGATAAAATTTTACGGTTCACTGTTTCACGTTACAGATCCTCACGCGACAAAGCTTTTCATGAATGAGCTTCTTCAAAAATGATTGTCACAGTGGAGCGTCCACACTGAAGATCGAAAAGCGTCACAGGCAAATCGCGAATATCCCTCGAAAAGAGCATGTCGCAGCGGAGTTTAGTCTCGGAATCTACAGCAACAAACCCGCACATGCCAAAAATCTAGCGTCGGTGTATGCATTGACACCTTTGACTCCCACGAACGCGGTCGGAAACGGGTTTCCCGCAAAATCCACTAACGTAATCATGTCCGCAAGCCAGCAGGATGCTGCTCCAACCTCCGTAAGATTGATACCCAATAAAAATAACATTGAGCTGTATTTCACGAGACCACACTCCCATAGTTCCGGTTGCGAACTAGTCTCCAGCGATCTCGACTTTCCTAAATCAACATTTGCAAGTTGATGCGCGTGTTCTATTGGCGTTGTCGAGCACACCGACCGTCGATCGCACGTAAATGTCGGACGCAAATGTCTTCACTCTGATGATAAGCTTTTCTCGTCCGCGTCAACTTCGTGTCCGCGCAGAAAAGTGTGTTATTACGAAGTCTACTGCATACGAAAGCTTTTTCAATCGCATCAGCGACATTTGTCAAACACCAGCTCATGTGATAAAGCTGACACACCTCGATTATTTCTATTGAGATGCTCGTGTGCGATTTAAATGTCCCGATAACTAGTTTACTATGAAAGCTCTCTAAAATTAATAAAAATCATGGTTTACAATTCGCTTTTAAAGCTAAACACTAGTAATTATGTCAAAGATAAATTAATAACATAAAACTTTCACATATAAACGAACATTACCAATTACCATGATTGTTGAAACTTTAATTCATTGTTTTTCAGGTGTAATATTGGCAGACGAAATATCGCTTAGCAAAGCTGTGGCGTTGAACAGGAAAACCATGAAATTTGAAGAATTTGTTAATCCAGGCGAATACATGCCGAAGCACCTGCAAAATACCAGAGCAACTCATGCATTAGTTTTAATGTTTCAGCCATTCAAAGGACAGTGGATTCAAGTATAATCACTATAATTTTTTTAATTTGAACTGTTAATCAAGATAATCATCAAATAATTTATTACTTAACTTCGACAAAGTCGATAAAATAGACTGATGTCACTAACGTTCTTATAGTCCAATATTTTTAAACATCGCAATAAAGTTTAAATTATTAATATAAATAATGTTTGCAAAGAATAATAGGATAATTTTTGGGAGAGAATAATACTCATTGAATTTTAATAAGTAAAATGCTGTAAATAATAATAATAAACAGTGAAAATATAAGATTATGTATTATTTACGTAAATGTTATTCGTATACATATATTTCATAGCTATATCAAATGTATTAAATATTACGATTTTAGGGATTTTATTATATTTTTATGTATCGGGCCGTCGATCGTCAAGAAAAGAAGATCAGAAGATTGCCAAGCCGTGTTGTTGTTTATCGCCTTAAGCGAGTTGCCTACGGGATTTGGGGTTCACTATAATATTAATAATTGAAACCCAAGATACATTCTATTATAGTGTAATATTTCTTATAGCTATTTACAGACATTTATACTTTTAACTGGTTTCGACTACTGATTTACCATAAATTTGAAAAATTTTGTCTCGATAAAACTTTAAGTACGTTCTAGAAAGTTGTTCTAATGAACTCATATTTTTTCAGTAAAGTCCAATATAAAGTTTGGATATATATAAGATGGTTAATAAATTTTTTTGTTTAAATAACATGACTAATTTGTTTGAATTCCAGACTATGCCAGTTATATTCATTATATCATCAAGCTGTTCAGAAGATTTTCATGTTAAAAGTTTTCCTATAAAAATATATTACTTCACATTTTTCATCTTTTTAATCTTAATCTCCAACTTTAAGTATTGTTACACTGAAATTGAAGCTTTCAAAATGGATTGAATTGAAGGGCCCCATGCAATAAGGGGCTCTGCGCTCGGATCGGCCTAGAGAGAAGGCACTTGTCGATAAAAAAATTTTTGATGAAAAATGATTTTTTTTAAATACCATCGTAAACCTTAGTGAAAATTAATGTCAGTTTGTACTTATAGTTTTTTTGTAAAAAGTTTACGTTTCGAGATAAAAAATAAAAACAAAATAATTTTAAAGCACATTTTTCATTATTTTTTTCGAAATAACTCGCTGTATCTGCCTTGAATTTCATCGAAACGCTTTGAATTTTTTTTTTACAAATACGCTATAGCCTAGCGATGGTGATGGCTGTATAAAAAATATAAATTTCAATAATGGCAATTAACAACTTAATTGCAAATTAGCGTTGCGCGATTTTTCGATTTACGTAACTTCGGCGACAAAAAGTATGCAGGGAAGTTTAGGCTACGAAAAACTGTCAGCGAGACATTTGTTTCTCAACATTCGAACAAGTTTTTCTGAAAATTTCAGATCGATTGGATGAAAATTGACAAAGATACAGCGTTATTAACGAAATCGCGCGCTCCCGCGTGCCGCCTGGGCTAGTAATGTTACGTCGTGCTATGTTCAGTGTTATCCTTTTGAGATGAGATAACAATATACTCAAGTTATTTTTCGCGGTAGCGTATGCGTAAACGGTCTTATA
>JAWWMK010048620.1:0-10331 GCA_035047105.1 Galeopsomyia nigrocyanea
GATTGATATATATATATATATATATATATATATATATATATATTAAAATAAAAATATATAACTATATAAATAATGTTGTCGATTTCAGCAAACGAAGCAACTAACGAATGCGAAGCTGGAAATATCATGAGAAAATGTTTAAGCGATGAATCCTAGCATTCGGCAGCATCAGATTTATCATTCACAATAGTAAATTAAGAATAGTCCATTTACTTTTAAAAGCAGTAACAATCACACATTTCAAACAACTGTAATAGACTTTTTGTATTTCTTGACTGATATATAGACACTTTTGATGAATAAAACTACATACTCATAAAAGTCCAATATACTATTCATTTCCTCTAATGCTTTAATCAATATTGAAATAAGAAAACTCGATCAGATAACGTAGGAACTGAAATGCTCGCATAAAATGCCGATTCCGCGAAATCTTATCCTTGGTTGTTATACGAATTAGTAGAATTTCTTAGCCACGGTCAGTATTTCATGTCGAAACAATTATCACGGATTTGTCTCGCTATACTTATTCAATATCTTTGTCTTTAATGAAGCGGCATAAATTGGATTAGCAGCGGTACTTACGCATTGGTGAAGTGCGCAGTAACGAACGTTATAGAATCCCATATATATAAGAGAAGCTCAGTTACCGCGGACTTTAGTCTTTGGAAACTTCTCGATAGATCGAGACGTGCAAGTGTCTTCTCAAACCATTTTTTTTTTGTAAAATGAAGATTTCGTTTGTAGTGTTGATCACAATAGCTGCTTTCGTGAGTGTTTAATTTATAAAACGATATTCATATTATTTTTGAAAGCAATATAGAAACAGTTATTAAAGTGGCACGCACAGACAGACGCACAGATACACGCACAGACACACACACAACTATATAACTTTGGGAAAGACCGTAAAAGATTTGGGATCTTGTGAAAAAATAATTTCAATATTATCAAAAAATACATATCGTTTTTTACTTCAAGTGCGCTAAAAAAAAAGGAATCTTTAATTAGTATAACAAAAGCTTCTATTATTGACAGTAAAATAATGAATTTTTTTTTATTTAACCAAATACAAGTAGCAGCCTCTGGTACTAGACCGGAGTATCTGCTATCCTACAGAAGAGGATGAGACTTCTTGAGCGTAGGGTTGGATACAGATTGTGCATATAAAATGTTAATGCATATGCACGAGTATACAAATAGATAGCTTATATAATAGTACAATCTGTGTTATATTAAAACTAGTACATAAGTATGATTATTTCTACATTATACTAAATACTTAAATACTAAAATTGCTATAATTTGTAGTTCAAAAACCATTTCTGCATATCAAACATTTTTCTATTATCATATCCATTTTTTGAGTTTACTTTTATTTGTTTTTCTAAAATAATTTAAAGTTTTCAGTTCTGTAAGTAACGCATTGAATAGCTTTAGCGCAACAATGTAACCACTTTTTTGATAGATGGTTTTGTTTAATTTAGCTAATTGAATAGGTTTGTCCCTCGTTTTGCTCTGTGAGTTTGCGAATGTATATATTTGATATTTAAAATGTACAAATTTTATATAATTTCGGGATCAGAGTGATTAAAATTTTACAATTAAAATTTCATTTCAAATTAAACTTAACAAACACATTTAAACATAACATGTTGAAATCTTACAAGAGTTCAACCAAACTTGTTGACAAATCAGCGTATTGATCTCGAAGTTCTTTTGTTAATTTTTTCAAGATCGCTGAAAGCAGTCAACTGGAAGATGCCGCTCTGCAGAAAAGAATTTTAGAGTGTTTTGCCGAATCTAAAATTCCTGAAGGTCAGTCAAAATTTTTGATTAATGATGATTTGAATGCAAATTTTGTAATTAAATTTCTGTACTTTTGTTAATAGATCTGCAAAAGAAAGATTTGACCGGACAAATAGACAATCCTAAGCTGAAATGTTTCAATGCTTGCATGATGAAGAAAAAAGGAACTGTAAGTAAAGATTTTGTTATAGTTATTTTTATTTCATACAATTTATCAAACATAAATCATTCTTTTCAGATGGTAAATGGAAAAATTAACCCAGAAACGCAATTGGCAGCAGCGCAACCAGATTCATACGATATGATCAAAGTAGTGGTCAATACGTGCTCAGACTTAGGTACGAAAAATTAGTTTATTTACCAATTTTTGCCTTACAGTTCATTTTAATAAAATATGTTAATTTTTACAGCAAATCAACAGTCTGATGAGTGTGAGGTGTCTTACAGTTACGTCAAATGTTTAATTCAAAACGCGGGTGCTTATCAAGAATGACAGGTTACCAGCAAAAACGTTAATCAACGTAGTGTTTTAGTTATCAATGTAAGATATACCAAAATGTAATTACAATTGCGATAATGCAATGTACACGAAGTTTTAGGACGCTGATTAAAACATTCGCGAAATATCGATAACAAAAATACCAAGTTCTTGCAAGTTTGGGTATTAATTAATGCCATATCGCACGAAAGATTGTAATGAGAAATAATACACACACATATAATCAGAATATTGATAAGTTGCGTGTTACTCCATTGCCAGATAAATTTGCGTCATTAACCGAAAAAATTGATCGTGGAATTTGTATCTGCGAACTATTTCACCATGCTATATAAGGAAAGGCTAATAAGTTTGTACGATAATGTCTTGCATTATCGAGAAAAAAAATTTAAGATGATTTAATGGACAATGTTGCTCATTTTACATTAATAATTAGGAAAATTTACTACAGTTGGAAATTCGAAAAGATTAGTTTACTTACATTGAATCGTGCATTTTCGTAGTTTGTAAAATTACGAATTTAAAATTCGATCGCGCTTGTCGTAAATATTTGTACGCTCCACGATGGCACATACATACGTGTCTACATGCATATTGATCTATTTATTATGATAACGGAGTTTCCTGTTTGACAGCTTCACGTGATGGAAATATCAAGATGTTGCTCATCGCTTATCTGCGCCACTTCCGTTCTGTACTCGCGTAATAACTTGATAAATATGTAGTTGAGGAAAAATTATGTTACGCTTCGATTGAAGGTGGCGTAACTTTAAGAATCAGCAATTAATGACGCAGTATTGTTAGTTATTTATAAGAGCTTTTATTTTCTTCAATAGTATTTATCGTAAATAATATCTTTCAAATAAAATAGTGCATTTAAAATAATTCCATTGAATTTTATTTTATATGCCATAAACCCTTTCATAATTTAGTCCAGTGGCTCACGCATACTGTCACTCTGTCCGATGACAAACTGACACGAATTATTGACGTCCATCTCACGTAACATTTAAGTTTTGATCGCAAAACTTTATACTTTGTTTTTTTCGACTCTGGGTTATTTATCCAAACGTACCTTATTTTTTTTATTTTTCTGATTTGTTCAGGCTCAGAAAGCTTAAATGTACGGAAATCTCACTTTCTCCTTATGTGAAATGGAAAAATAATTACAAATTCACAAACAGAGCGACAACTATCTTTGACACTATGTACATTAGCATAGATTTTTAGCGTAGGTGAGTTTTAAGAATAATTATGTATATTGTTGCGAACGTTACATTTGTACTTGCTATATAAAGCAAAATTTAATTTGCCTTTATAGCTTCCTGAAGAGGGAACGATTCCGAAACGTCGGAGACATAAACTCTATCGTGTGCTCTAATTGGGCGCCTGTATGGTTTAATTACCTTTACCAAGCCAAATTCATAATTTAGTACGTTTGATTTCATAGTACATAAAAAATTCCGTATCAACATGTGAGTAGTGTACAATAAACAATTGATAATATCTATTTGCACCTATTGATGATTATTTTATTAATATTATTAGAAAATATTGTAAAAATGCAAATGGTTAAAATTTTTGATATTTTAATCTTGTTTCAAGTGAAGGATGCATTTATTTTTTAAGTTTTTTGTGAAATAATATTTTCACCAAAGTGCTAATATTGCATTTTTTATTTTTGTAAATATTGAAAAAATATTTTGAACCTGACTACGTTAATTTATCAAACTATGTGTTATGATCGAAACAAATTCAAATTACTATAGTCTTCCTAATCTCTTAGATAATAATAATATTATATGTAGTATTAGGTCTTCCAATCACTTTGCGATTTCTTTAGGTAAGTGATTTTTGTAAAGTATGTAGAGTGAAATGAAGTATTTTCATTATTATTTGAGTTCATTACAATTCCAAAAAGGTTAAGCCGGTAAATTTTGTATTAAAGAAAAAAAATGTAAATATTTTTCGTAGCCTAAATAAAATGAAATCAAAGATAGTACACAACAATTTAAACAACAAAGTAATTACATACAAACACCATTACTTCTGCGAATATTATTATTTAGTTTCCTGTGACTCTCGTAAAATTCTTTTAGTTATTTGTTTTACGATCGTCATAAAGGTTCTTTAAAAAAAAACTAGCACATATAAATAGAAACTTGATCTGAATGTGGTAAATATAGTTTTGCATTGCATACGATTCTGTGGAGTAAACAATAATCTTGAATTTCAAACAAAGTTATATATAATTTATAATTATACAGCACCTTGAAATTTAAAAAAGAATCATGAAAATCGAATTAATTATTTTTCTATTCTTGTCACTTATTGTAAGTAACTTTTCAATCTGAAAAATCCCGATATTTATTGAATTAATATGCTGATGAACTATATGTTGAAGATAAGTATATTTGGTTTCACTCGTCAAGAAGCTCTTAGGCACTGGAATGAATGTTTAAGTGAGCAGAAAATTAACAAAGGTTGGTGGTATTATGTTATAGTATATTAACTTATAAATCATAAAAATGTTAACATTGAACTGATACTATAGTTTCAAATAATACGGGTAACAGTAAAATCTCAACATTCAGAAACTCGAGGGTGCTACTGCTACTTAAGCAGCATTCTTTTTAACAATTCATAAGTTGTTATATTATGCCATAGAAATGAATGTTTAAAAAATATTTAATAGCATACTAGCTTTGAAAGCACCTAACTTACAGATAGCAATGGCAAACACTATATTTTAATATGAAAAAATTCGTACATCTTAATTTATAAAGTCGTCATTAAGTATATTCAATTCAGTCTTAGCATTTTTGTGACGTAATGGAAAGCAGCTTCAAATTGTATTTCAATTCTTAGAACCATTTAATTTCAATTATTTATTACTACTTTATAGCGGATTTGGAAAGTTTTAAAAAGCGAAAATCTTTCGAGTTCGACTGTTTCAATGCGTGCGTTATGAAAAAACGAGGAAATGTGAGTAAAAATTTCTTGTTTTCAGTAGGTCTTGAATGGCAATTTACTTTTATTAAAGTTATGAATGGCACATTTTTAGATAAACAATGGAAAAATAGACGTTGAAAAATTCCTATCAACGACAAGAGAAATGGGTTTAATAAACCAAACCCGGACTGAAGAAAAACTTCGAAAGTGTGCGTCTGTAGGTAAAGTAAAATATATTCTCATTAAATAAATAATTTCTTAATAGTGTCAATACAACTGATTGATAAAATTGAAATTTCACAGCAAATAGAGAACCAAATGAATGTTCTGTCGTGAAAAACATGTTGGATTGTTTTTTCATCAAGTAATGATAATAACTTTGTATTTTTTCAAAAACAAGTAATCACAGTGAATACATGTAGATATTTGTATATTTGTAAGTGTAGTTTGTAAGAATGTATGTATTGTACTTATGTAAAAAAAATAATACACCTATATAGTGGATATTCTAGTTAAATGTAATAACCAATGTAATAAATGGTCTTACTATAAACTTTCCAGCGACTGTACCAAATATTACAAATGAGAACACGTTTGGTTTATCATTCAAAAACTGTAATAATAAAGGTCTGTGTCCATCTAATGCATATTTTTAAATTTGCGACTCATCTACATTTTTACCTTATCTAAAATTGTATATCACATACTATTGGTCTTCAATTATTTGTAGCTGTAACTCTACAAAAACAATTATAATACAAACAAGCTTTTTCCTTATATATTTGTACATTCGATCCTTATAAGCAAATGAGCGAATCAGGAATAAGTAACTACTTTTTAAATTACGCATAATTTCCTAATTTTCACTATACGTTAAAAAAATAGAATTAAGTGTGATTGGAAAAACATCATGCACGTTCGAATATCAGTGTGGATCCTTGGAAAAAACAAACAATATTTTCTTATCTTTAACTATACAGATGTCATCGCGGACCTCGATAGAAATGTGACAAAAAGTTATGAGTATTTGCAAAACACGCAAT
Organism: Galeopsomyia nigrocyanea; assembly: GCA_035047105.1. Lineage (NCBI taxonomy): Eukaryota > Metazoa > Arthropoda > Insecta > Hymenoptera > Eulophidae > Galeopsomyia > Galeopsomyia nigrocyanea. The sequence goes on from JAWWMK010048620.1 coordinate 6,304, forward strand.
ATTTTAGAAGATAATTCGCACAGCGAGAAAATTGTCGGTGTGCTTTGTTTTCTGCCGTGTTTTTAACGTGACTTATATAATTGAAGCGCATTTCTGAGATTCGAATCAATCGACACAATTATGAGCGAAAAGTTTTTATCAGGATATTTTCTTTTGAATAATCACCTACTGGAATTTAATTGTGATTATCTTTAGCGCTTATAAAACGCCTTCCCTACGTTTGAAGAATTTAGTTCAGAGTTGGATTCTTTATTGTTTGCAAGTTTTTTTAATAACTTCCGTCATGAAGTTCATAATTTTGACATTTTGTGTGTTTTTCGTGGTAGTAAGTGTTATTATGAACCTTTTCTAAGTACCTATATTGCAATTTTGTTTCGAAGAATGTTGAATGAACAACAAATTAGATTCTACCAAGCTCTTTATTTCATTCAACATCCTTCAAAACTAAATTGAAGTTTGGCAAGCTGCTCAAGAGAGTGAAATTGACGAATATCTATATTTCATTTTTAACATTCGGGGATGAGCAATATGCAAAGCAATCGTACTAATTTACTCGAAATAAACTAAACGATTAGGCTTTCAGTAGTAATATAAATGAAAATATACATATATCTATTCGTTTTTGGTAGATTCGAAATGTCCGTGGAGATGAAGAATACATGACAAGTTTCAAGGAGTGCTTAGATGAAAATGACATCAAAGGTTTCATTCTTATTCATTTATTTTTTCATGAATGTTGAGTATCAAAAATATCTATATTTGTAGCTGATGAAGTTAAAAAATTGAAGGATCACGATGATCCAAAGCTTCGTTGCATTATGGCATGTGTCATGGAAAAAGAAGGAATAGTAAGTAAAAAGGCATCCAAATAAGTTTTTATAATACTTTGAAAGACAGAAAATATAATTAAATTAAAAAATTGTTTTCTTTAGTTGAAAAATGGAGAAGTGAAATTGGAAAAATTAAAGAAGGATCTGTTAGAAGATGCCGAGCAGCTAGGTGAAAAGAAAATATCCGAAATAGTGGATACCTGTGGAAATTTCGGTAAGTTTTTTGTTTTCGATTATCTTCTGAACATTAATGTTGTGCATATCAATTTTTTTTATACCCACTCATTCGTTATTTTTCCAGCAAAAGAATTAACGGACGTCTGCGATAAAACAAATATTATTGGAATATGCATCAAAGAGGAGTTTGCCAAAGACAATATTCATTTCGATAAATAAAAACTGTTGTACCCAAAAGTGAATAATATTGATTGCATTCGGTCTGATATAGGTATATGTAAATATTTTTAGATTTATTTCAACATTTACTAAAATTTGTTCACATTATCTTTTTATTTGATAAGTATCTTGAAATAAAAGCAACAGTTTTTAAAAATCAAAAGTGATTTGGTTTTGCATTTCATCTTTATTAATGATAAGCTCATTGACCGCCCATGGACGTATTGATTTTTTCGATCTGCGTTATTAGAGTTGAAACTGAAGAACTCTGGTTACAAGCACCCTTCGTCTAATTAAACAAGAATATTGAGTTTCTAACCCCTAGAATAAGCCGTAGGCTAATAATGATTCTGTGATTCATCCAGCTTTGTCTTGTTCTTTCCGCTTTATCATGGTTACACATTTGTGAGCATAACAGTGCTAACTAAGCGATCTTTTCTCAATTATTCTATTTTTTTTTGTTGAAGTCAATATATTCTGACTGATAAGTATCCACCATTTGTGAACAATATATTTGGACAAAACAATTCAGATTTTTTTTAAGGAAATAAGGCGCATCCGCAAATTAGACCTCAATTGCTACTAAAATTTATTGCTCAAAAATTGTACATGATTGCGCTAATTTATATTTTACACTTTTTTGCGTACGTAATATTTACGGTCGGGGGCTGATCTAAAGCTCTTTCAGTCGAATAATTGACGTGAAAATTGACACATCAAAATACTCGTTACCTAATGTAAAAAATTAGTTCCTGTTTGTCAATTGAAGTAATATGTATGTACTTTGTTTAGAAACGGAGAATAAGAATTTTTAAATAGAAAATTTTTAATATTCTACAAAAAATTTTTTAGTTTCATAACCGGTGCACTTTTTTTCTTTAAATTCTCAGCGTAGCTACAATTTTGGTTAGTCTGGTGGACGAGTTTTCACGAGCAAGTGTTACTTGAAAATATCAAAATGAAAAGCTACGTATGTATTTTCGGAATCTTTTGTGCATTGGTGAGTACATATGTCCAATGTAATAATAAGGTGCATACTATTTTTAAATTCAAAATACTAATATAATTTGATATCAAACATGAAGGCGCTAGTAAAATGCGAACCTCCTCCGGAAATGAAACAAATGTTTGAAGAATGTCACAAAGAAGTTGGATTACCTGAACCAGAAGGTTAGGCACATAAATGAAACAAAAATATAATTCTACTGATGAATCGTTACCTTAATGCGTATTAAAAAATTTACAAAATATCACGTTTTACTTATTTTTTTAAATCCAGGGCCACCTAAAGGACCGCCAAATTTCGATGACCCCAAAGTAAAATGTTTGCACGCTTGTATTTCGAAGAAAAAGGGAGACGTGAGTAGATATTGGTTTTTGTCAAGAGAATCGTAAAAATGTTCGAGTGATTTATAATTTAACTATCGATTTGCAGTTGGTCAATGGACAAATTGTAGCAGAAAAGGCAATAGAATTTGCTGCAAATCATATGCCGGGAGGAGCCACTGATGCTGTCAAAGCAGACATAAATGAATGCGCAACCAAAGCTAATGAAGGTACAGACGAATGCGATGTAGGTGGAACGTTCCACAACTGCATGAGGGAAAAACACCCGAAACATCAGTAATGATTAATCGCCAAGTTCAGAATGGATCTATGTATTCAGTATAATTATATTGCACCTACACAAAGCACTTCTATATGTAGTAAGTATATTTACACCGTGAATCAGTAGATTTGTAGCAAGTATGAGATTAAAAAATAAATAAAAAAATGTACTTTAATGCAAATTTGTCTTTTTTATAAATTATATTTTAACCCATAATTGACCATACCGACTGCTTAATTGTTCTCGAAAAGTTTTCGAAGTAATTTTGTCACAAATAACATCAAATTTTTCTATATTTTAACATTTTACTTGATAATAATGAACATATTGAAGTTGATACAAAAATGCTATAATTTAGTGAAATTTTTCATGATCTATCGATCATCTTTCACGAAAATAGGGTTTTGTAACGTATCTTCGACAAATGATAACATGAAAATTATTTAAATTACATCCTTGGGAGCATCTCGCAAGAGATTTAGCATAATTAATGAAAATTATTTCAAACTTACACGACTCTAAAATTGCAATTTCCAATAACACAAATCGACGCCTCCTAGCAATAAAGTTCTGTGTCAGCGATCAGAGCAAAAAAGTTCTATTTCATTGAAAATTCAATAAAGCACTATCTCGACGCTCAATTCAAGAAGGCTCTATCTCAACGGTCAGTGCAAGAAAATTCTATCTCAGTGTTCCGTGCAATAAGGTTCTATCTCGGCCGTGAGATTAATAACCTTTTATTTGTAGTACTTATTATTTTTGAACGATCGTTATAAAAAAAAATTGACATAATTTAAACGAAAATCCATCAATGGCAAGGCATTGATGTTGAATCAAATAACAATAAAATTAACATCAATCCGTCCTATCGCTCTTGTTCTGTACTTCTCTTACGGATATTACGTTACTTTTTTAAAGTTAATTTATGTAAGTGATCTACGTGTGAGAGAGATGATGAATACACGTTTTCTTGGCAGTAGTCAAGTCAAGTCAATGCCTGAGTGAGGAGGCTAATGTGTATTTCCATTTGCAGCATTATATTTGAAGTTATTTTCAACGGGTTATACTGCAAAAGAGTATATATGAAGGCAACGAGGCATGTATTTGTTCCCTGATGACGTATTAGTTATTTATGTACCTTAGGCGGCAACAGTGCGAGTACGGCTGAGGAGATTATGTTTGTAGCGCGGGAT
>JAWWMK010048631.1:0-10330 GCA_035047105.1 Galeopsomyia nigrocyanea
TATAAATGGCAAAGGAAGGCATATGAATAATTATTTTTAGGTACAGTTATTATTACGTTTCGGAATCAGTAGAGGAAATCGTATAATTTTTCAAACAAACAATTGGATTATATGTACATTTTATTTACATCAAATAAAAATAAGTATAGAAACTCGTTAACATGAATGAATTAAAATTACCAAAGTTGTTGAAAAATTAAAAAAAATCTTAAAATTAAAGAATTCGGTGCGATATTCTTTATTATCGGATCGAGATAAATAATTCCACCACAGAGCCATTGTTTCATACTTCATTATACTCCGTACCGTAAATACACTCTCAATGTGTACAAAATTCTACTTCGAAAATCATTATATTAATTATAAATAAATTCGAATTAGTCTGGTAATTCAACATTCTAGTTGCCTTTATTCGTAAATTCATTGAATTTCCTTCACTTATTCCGAATCACTGAACTTAATAATAACTACTTAATTCGATGCCCTCCTTTGCCGTTTATATCTATTTATTTTTCCACTGCAACAGCATACTCTACAATCTCGGTTTATTTTATCGATTCATATATTTATTTCAGCATTGAATAATTGTTACCATAGGGGGTGCCTAATCATTCGGCAACTCCACCATTTGGTCAAATTTACGCAACCGGGTTGCGTAATCATTAGGCACTATTTTTCTCTCAGTGCTATTTTTTTCAGTTAGTACTTAAGCTGTCATCCATATAGTAACATGTTTGGTAAACTTTTGAATTCGCTAATTAAAAAAATCATTAAACGTTACGGAAGTTACCAAGTGATTTCCCTCTGCCTGGAAGTAACCAGTCTGCTGAACTTTGGAGCAGTCCGTGTTGCAGAAAAACGGGTGTGGAATTTGGGCGACCAGGTATACGGTAAACTGTCAAAATGTAGCCGTCTTCCGTTGTAATAGTATGTGTTTCACACGTATAATTTTCTTGCTTTATTATTTCTGGCTTAATAATTGTTAATAACAAATTTAATGATATAATATCGGTCAAAATCCAAATATATCTTTGCATGTTCGATTAAATAGGAAATGACAGATCGAATATTTAATTTTTATACTTACCGGCGATATGCGAGAAGAATTATCCGCCTGCGTTGAAAAACTAAAGTTTTCAATGCTTGGATTCGCTATTGTTTTTATAAGATTTTGAAAAGTGAATCTTCCAGAAAGGGGATTTGGAATAAAGATGAATATCAACGTTGAAAAGGCGAAGCGCATATTGAATCTGTGATAAAAAAATTATAAACGACTTTGAGAATCCCTGCAAGCTAGTGTTTATAATTTATTGTTTTGTCATTTTACTTTATGTAACAGTACCTAAAGTTTTTGCAGCTGAAAGGTCGACGAGCTCTAAACCACAATTAAAAACCAAATGCGCGTTCGAATTCTCTTTCCGATACAAAACAATTACGCGGTGCAATTATACGTATAGACGTTTGTTTGACTTAATACCAAGTAAAATGGTAGTACGTTTAAGGAGATACATAAAATAAAATTTACGCATAAAAATGCCTTATCTTTTTGATAACTTAGTAATTTTGTTAGTAAAAACGTACATTCTGATATTTAAATATATAATAATGCAAGGTAAGGTGATTCATTTGGCTATGCAACATTGTTTTTAAGTCGCAACTTTCGGCCTAGTTAATGAACAAACGATATAGAATCGACTTTTATGTTATGCAAAACATTAAAGTTTAATAAAAATAAAAGCGAGGCGATAATAAGGGGTAGAAGAACTCGTGTTATTGGTTAATGATAAATTATTGTTATTATTAGAATAAAACCTACTAATATAAATGCTCTGAGACTTTTATTTCTACAGTGATGTGAATAAGTGCCATTAACTTTTATACTGGCGTGCACGAAGAAAATTAAATGATTAAACGAACTTACTTCCAGGTCGGCCTGAAGTCGAGAGGACTACATGTGTTTGATCATGAGGAAGAGGAGCGTAATACAAATTCATGTCAGATCGAATATACGTGACCGAATAATAAACTAAGTCAAAAGCTATCAGCTTCCAGAGTTTTCGAAATTATATGCAGCATCAGTCACATCGAGTTATGCAATAAAAAGAGATTGGTTTTTTTTAGTTCCATGGTGTATTATAAAATTTACAACTGTATAATTTATTTTGTGTGTGCTGCAGTTAGAGATTGTTTATGAATAATGTCTATAGTATAATATATAATAATGTCTGCTTCCGCCAAATTTACAAACTGACATTATTCACACAAGTCTCTCAACTTTGAGTTTATTCATTTATGTAAAAATATCAGAGAACTCAAAAACATTTGTGCCGAGATTTTTTTTGTAAGTCTGATGAACGTTTATATAATGATATAATCCATTCTATTGTTCGAATAGACGTAATAAAAATGTATCATATAAACTATTGGCATGATATTTTTCTTTCACTTTTTAATCCTCTAACTCTTTTTCAAATTATTTTGAAAAATGTAATATTTGAAGTGATTTTATTGTTAACTCAAAAAAAACTTGCCTTTACCTAAAGAAATATCAACTACTGTAGCGATTAGTATGGGTTGTACATTTAATTAATTTCCAAGCCAATCTGTAAATACATTAATAAAATAAGTTTTTTAACTATTAATTATGGAAGTACCAGCTTGAAAACAAATTTTAATATCTTATATTTCGAACGCGCGTTACGTAAGATAAAAATGAATATACCGAGGTCCTCAGACTGAAACGTTACGTGCCAGCAGAAAATTTCATGTCATATCGAATATACGTGACCGAATAATAAACTAAGTCAAAAGCTATCAGCTTCCAGAGTCTTCAAAATTATATGCAGCATCAGTCACATCGAGTTATGCAATAAAAAGAGATTGGTTTTTTTTAGTTCCATGGTGTATTATAAAATTTACAACTGTATAATTTATTTTGTGTGTGCTGCAGTTAGAGATTGTTTATGAATAATGTCTATAGTATAATATATAATAATGTCTGCTTCCGCCAAATTTACAAACTGACATTATTCACACAAGTCTCTCAACTTTGAGTTTATTCATTTATGTAAAAATATCAGAGAACTCAAAAACATTTGTGCCGAGATTTTTTTTGTAAGTCTGATGAACGTTTATATAATGATATAATCCATTCTATTGTTCGAATAGACGTAATAAAAATGTATCATATAAACTATTGGCATGATATTTTTCTTTCACTTTTTAATCCTCTAACTCTTTTTCAAATTATTTTGAAAAATGTAATATTTGAAGTGATTTTATTGTTAACTCAAAAAAAACTTGCCTTTACCTAAAGAAATATCAACTACTGTAGCGATTAGTATGGGTTGTACATTTAATTAATTTCCAAGCCAATCTGTAAATACATTAATAAAATAAGTTTTTTAACTATTAATTATGGAAGTACCAGCTTGAAAACAAATTTTAATATCTTATATTTCGAACGCGCGTTACGTAAGATAAAAATGAATATACCGAGGTCCTCAGACTGAAACGTTACGTGCCAGCAGAAAATTTCATGTCATATCGAATATACGTGACCGAATAATAAACTAAGTCAAAAGCTATCAGCTTCCAGGGTCTTCGAAATTATATGCAGCATCAGTCACATCGGGTTATGCAATAAGAACAGTCTTTTTTTAGTTTCCTGGTGTTTTATAAAACTTACAACTGTATAATTTATTTTGTGTGTGCTGTAGTTAGAGATTGTTTAATGAATAATGTCTATCACAAGAAGAACTGGAGAAATATTAAAAATACCTCAGACGACGAATTCAAGTGCGGAATATGAATATACTTGGCTAATAAAAGACTTCATAAATTGTTACAACGTTAGTGGAATAGGACACGCTCACGAATCACCGCCAATTTTTATTGGACCCAATTGTGAATATGAGTGGACTTTGGATATGTACGTCGCTGGTTACAATCTCAAAAATGTGGATTACGTTGGCATTGATTTTTATCTCTGGAATAAAGAGAAACACAAAAACACAAAGTTTACAGTTGAAATTTCTATACTCGACCAAGACAACGAAAAACAGTTTACCAGAAAAGTTACGTTATTTCATGAAAATGTGAATAAATCTGATGGAATATTCGAAGATTTTGTACTGAGAAGTAATTTATGGAATAGACCGGAACTATTGTCAAATAATGAATTGAAAATAGCTTGTAAAATTTGTATTGGCGAGCCAAGAAATCCCGACAAGAATACAGAGGTGGAAAGTGCTCAAAATAATTCTGAAGAAATTCTAAAAAAATTATTCGATAACAGACAGTTTAGTGACTTCAAACTAATCGTTGGTAAAAAAGAATTTTGCGTTCACCGCGCGATCCTCGCCACTACAAGTCCAGTATTCCAAGCAATGTTCGAGAGCAAAATGCGCGAAACCAGCGAAGGAAAAGTGCATATTGAAGACGTCGAAGCTGACGTTATGGAAAAAACGTTGTATTTCATTTATGTCGGTAAATTGAACGATATTGAAGATCTCATTGACAAAGTTCTCGAAGTCGCGGAGAAATATCAACTCGACTCGCTCAAACAATTGTGCGAAAATGTTCTTGTTAAGCAACTGAACATCGAAAATGTTTACAATACTCTTTTATTAGCCAATCGAAACAACGCAGAAGAATTGAAAAAACGGACAATCCATTTTTTCCTGAAGAACGCTAAAAAACTATTCATTACACAGGTGGATTTTAAAACTTCCGTTGGTATGCTTCCAGTAAATTTGCAAACTGAAATTATTTGTACATTCGTTTCCAAACTTTAAAATTGTTTTTATTTTTATACTGGTTTCTTCTTTAAATTAATAACTTTGTAATTATATACATATCATATTTTTTGTATTTAATATCCATGTACGGCATTATAAATAAATAATTATATTGAAAGTCTGCCTACTATTAATTTGATATAGCTTGATGCAAATTTCATCACATATTCTTTGAATATTTCAAAAACTTGATTCAAATTGTAACTCTCCGTTTGACTTTATAATTGTTTTCATGAGTTCGAGCCAATCAGATGGATTTTCAATGTACAACTTGCTATTACTGCGCTCGTGTCTATGAGCGATGTGTTGAAACCGTAACCTATCAATAAATTGTAACTGTCAAAACTGTCTGTGCCTCGATCAGTACGTTTATATAAATTCCCAATCTCCTGTTTACTGTAAGAATCATACATATTTCTCACAAGTACTATCATTTTTCTATTTTATATAGTTTTTATTAGTACAGATCTCTTAATTTCTATACAGATATTATATGTATTTATCTAAGGCGATAAGAATGGATGGTTTTGGCCAAATCACAGAAAAGAATATTTCGCGAAGTTACGAGTACGTTTGGGTCATCAAAGATTATCGCAACTGGTATCAAGCAAATCAAATTGGACACTGCAAGCGATCTCCAGTATTCGTCATTGGTCAGGATAATTTTATTTTCAAGTTTGTTCTTCAAATTTATCTAGGCTACGATCTTGAGCATTTGGATTACGTAGGTATTTGCTGTTACCTCACAAAGGGAAAAATTAATTGTAGTGGTTTTATCTCAGTCTCGATCATCGACGAAGATGGCAGAAAATATTCAACAAAATCAGCAACTTTTACAAGCGTGGGGTTGAGCTTCGTGACAAATTTCACTTTCAAAGATTTTGTACTGAAACAAGATTTGCTGACGAAGCCCATGCTTTTACCACGCGGTGAATTAAGGATTCAAATATCCATTCATGGAATTTCTGCAATTGATACACCGATTATCACAGACACCGAGATGTTCGCTTTGCACAAAGTTGAGTCGGAAATTCTTGGCAAAGTGTTGGATGCCGGCAAATATGCAGATTTCAAATTTGTCGTCGGAGATAAAGAGTTTGGTGTGCACCGAGCAATTCTGGCAGCTCAAAGTCCCGTTTTCGAGGCGATGTTCGACAGCAAAATGCGCGAAAGTAACGAAGGCAAAGTGGATATAGTCGATATCGAGGTAGAAGTGATGGAGAAATTGCTGCATTTTGTGTACATCAGCGAACTGAAGAATATTGATGATATCGCGGATAAACTTCTCGTTGCTGCGGAAAAATATCAGCTCGAAAAGCTCAAACAGCTGTGCGAGGATATTCTTGTCAAACAATTGAGCTTGAAAAATGTTTATGATGCTCTTCATCTTGCTGATGAGAATACTGCTGAGAATCTCAAGGAGAACGCCATGAAGTTTTTTCACTGCAATGCCAAAGAACTTGCTGCCGAAGAGGATTTTAAGGCCCATTTCGATGCACTTCCAGGTCTTTTCAAAACAGATATAGTTTGCGCTTTGATAAATAAGATTTAATTATTAGTATGCTTATATTAAGTACTTCTAAGTAAGTTTCATACAATGATTTGCATTACGTGTTTATTTTCAATAAGTATTCGTCATAAATATCTTAATTGTTGTTTAGTCAAGTATTTAGTATAAAAAATAAAGTTGAATTCGTTCTATTACAGATATTATAATTATTGTTTGGTTTATCGAATATTAATCTAAATTGGACTTTATAAGAAAGTACTTATATTCAAAATATAATGTCAAATTCAATCTCGCTTTTAATCTGCTTATATATTTATGAACTATAATATTGTTTCGTGTTCTACGTTTATCAACAGTGTAATAAAAACATGAAGTGAAAAATATATAGATCGTCATTTTTATAACAATTCATTTCATCCATTTCGATTTTACTTGCTCAAGATTGATGAGAGTAAATAGTTGTTAGATGGCGCACGAGTAATCCAATTTTGTATCGAATAAAGAGACTCTACAGCTGTAGTTTAATTATAGCTTGGGTATTACGTAACACACCTCACAGGTAGTTCATTCGAGCGCGATCAAATAATACGCGTCAGTATGTCCGTCGATATAATGTGATATATAAGTCGAACGAGATATACATTTAATCATTTGTTGCACTTTTACACGCGAATTACTGTACTGTTGATTAAATTCGACTTTTGCCGTTCACTCACTTATGATCGACATAAACGTGCCGGCAGTGAAAACAAGTAACCTGCAAACAGCCTCGTGATAATCGACTTACATCTGTTGTGTCACTCACTCCTGCCAGTGGACAAGATTTCACATTACGATGAATTCTTCAATGTTTGAAAATTTCAACTTTTGTTGATGTCTGTTATCTATTGGAGTGAATATTCGTAACAATCAGCGATGTCGCTCTCGAAAAGCGTCGACGAAGTGGCAAAAACATATCAAACGACAAGCCTGAAAAATCAATATCATTACGCGTGGGTTGTCAAAGATTTTCGTGACTTCTACAGTAAAGTAGGATGTTGGCATGCCTCTCCGAAATTTTTCACAGGCAACGACTACGAGTGGCATCTGAAATTATTTGCTGCTGGTTACGATGAAGCTACGAGCGAGCACGTTGGCATACAAGCTTATTTGATGAAAAGACAAACATATCGTAAGCTCAAATTGACGATTGAGTGTTCAGTACTCGGCAAAAATGGCAAAAAGAGGCAATCGAGAGTTACCACGCAAATCACCGAAAAAGTGCAGCACAAATCTCGCATTACGTTCAAACGTTTCATATCAAAACAAGAATTATTGGACAGACCCGAGCTTCTACCGAACGACGAATTGAGAATATTGTGTCAGATTAGTTTTAATACATTCAGCCCAGTTGACGAAATCCATCAGGTGGAAAATTATCAGTCGGACGATTTCACGAAATTTTTCGACAGCGACAAGTTCAGTGATTTTACATTCATCACCGGCAACAGAGAATTCAAAGTTCACCGGACGATACTTGCAGCTAAGAGTCCCGTTTTCGAAGCTATGTTCGACAGCAATATGCCCGACATTAGCGAGAGTAAAATTTACATCGACGATATTGTACCAGAGGCGATGAGAAGACTGCTGCAATTCATCTATATTGGACGAACGGACTTGAAAGGTTTCGCTGGCGAAATACTCGTTGCGGCTGAGAAATATCAACTTCGAGCGCTCAAACAGCTATGCGAAAATGAGTTGGCTATGAAACTGAATGTTGACAATATTTATAGGGTACTTCAACTTGCCGACGAATACAATGCCACTGAGCTTAAAATGCAAGCGATGGAATTCTTTGGTAAACACTTGAAAAAGCTCAAAGATGTGGCGAGTTTCAAAATCTCTGTTAGTTTGCTTCCTCTAAATATACAAACTGATATTATTTGTGCTCTGGCAGACAATTGTTGAAAAAAAATTTTTTTTTTTCATTTGATTTTCTCGTTATTCTATTTATTTGACTTTATTTCAGTTGACATTCTCAATTGTATTTATTTGAGTTGTATTATAATTGCGTTGTGACCGTTAAATAATGTTGTATGTATCAAAGACATATGGGTGTGAAAATTAATGCGCTATTTCTATTTTGTAACTTTCAAATGTATTCGACGATACATTAATAAATATGTTTGTACAATTGTAAAAATATTTGGTTATTTTTAAGTCATTTCATTTTAAATAGTTTTATTTTAACAAAAGTTCTATTTATTTTTCAATTTTTATTACTATAATTATTTAAATTTTATTTCTTACTTTGAAATTTACTTGAGGTAAGATATACATACGTAATATACCTTTCGTGACGTAGACGTCGAGACCGACGTATCGTCCTGCGTCCACTTGGCACACAACATAACCTCAATTCTGTTTCCTTTTGCATTGTGCCAAGCAAGTGGAGTCAAGTGGAGTGTAACTATCTACAGATTATATTATAAGCATCAGACTTACTCCAAAATATATGGTATATTTATTATTTTTTTCTTTTCGCGAATTCATTTATTGATTTTCGTTTACTTGTGCTTGTTACAGTTATAGTGATTGATTGTGAGCTGAAAAATAGTCAGTGTTTGTGATAATACAAAAGTAAGATGCCAGTTGTAAGGCACGTAGGTAAAATGATAAATAATTGCCAAGAAGTCCATTTGAAAAAAGAATATGATCACTACGAGTATACGTGGATTATTAAGAATTTCCGTAAGTGCTACAATTCATGTGGCGTATGCCACGAATCTCCAAAGTTTTGGACAGGCGATAAATACGAATGGACGCTAGATATATTTGTGGCTGGCTACTCGCCAAATAATTCTGAATATATTGCAATCCGTGCGTTTTTGATGAACAAAGATGACTGTTGTCAAGAAAATACGAAGTTTATCATTGAGTGTTCAATACTTGATAACAAAGGTGAAGAGCATTACACTGAAACTGCCTTTCTTACTGCGCAAACATTGAACACACACGATGGGGTGTTCAAACAATTTGTATCAAAAGATGCTTTGCTCATGGGTGATTCAGATTTACTGCCGAATAATGAATTGAGAATAGCATGTCAAATTAGTGTCGAAGTGTCACGCAAAAGTGAACAGATTATTCAGTCACCAAGTTATTCAGGAAAAAATCAGTTGAATATCTTGAATAAGTTACTGAACGACGATGAATTTAGTGATTTTACGTTTATCATCGGAGAAAAGGAAATTCATGCTCATCGAGCAATTCTCGCTGCCTCGAGTCCAGTTTTCAAAGCAATGTTTAAAAATAAAATGCGCGAGAGTGACGAGGGAAAAGTTTACATCGATGACATCGAGTTTGCGGTTATGGAAAAATTGTTGCGCTTTGTTTACGTTGGAGAAGCGGATGCTCTGAAAGGTCTCGCTGACAAAGTCCTCGTTGCCGCGGAAAAGTACCAGCTCGACTCTTTGAAACTGTTGTGCGAAGATGTGCTCAGTGATGAATTGACTGTTGACAACATTTACGATACTCTGATCTTGGCTGACAAATATCATGCGATTGAGCTTCAAAACAAAGCTATGGAGTTTTTTAGTGAAAATCTAAAAGAACTGCGGACAGCTGAAAATTTCAAGACGTCCGTTAGTTTACTCCCGCTAAACTTGCAAACTGATATTATTTGTACTGTAGCGAACAAACTATAATTTTTTTGTTATTATTTTTCCATGTCTTTGAATATATTTCAGTATTCATTATAGTTGATCTGTATGCCATTGTACTACCTACTTGTTTTGAAAAATGCTTACCAATGTAGTTTGTATGCAATCATGATTTGTTTTTTTGGATTGGTTATGCCTTCGCACTTATATGTAATTAAGAATGTTTTTATTTAATAATTAGTTGATAGTTGAAAATACTGTGTAAACGAAGTTCAAAACTATTCACAAAATAATAAAACAATTTGTACACTCGACGGAAATTCTAACTGACGGAACCTTTTTGAAAATTCATCATGGCGGGTGGTATAGAAAAATTGCAG